>JBAMCE010000043.1:442500-745000 GCA_037075305.1 Drosophila kanekoi | reverse complement strand
CCTTTTGGTAAGTTTGCGTCATAAAGCCTAAGCCTAAGAGAACCGATAAATACTATCATATCGAACCTTGTGCTTATACATCTATAACATGCTACAACATCAATATTGAAACTAGTTTCTTGTGGATTCAATCGGGCCATGCTGCTTAGCTAGCGGCTTCTAAAAAGTTTCCTCAGACGATTTTATTTAACGCTAATTTTATTATACAATCTAAGTATGAATCGAGCAGCTGATGTTTCAGTTCTTAGTTCATTACTTTTGACATAACACACATTATTTCCGCTTTTATTTCGTTTCCGAACTCGCAACGACACATTTAAAAAATAAATTAAAAGTTACGTTCCATTGCTTTCCTTTGAGATTCTTGATAACTTGCTTTTTGCTTTTGCTTAAGGACCACTTTGCTACCTCTACCTAATAACTAATATCTAAGCATGAGCATCAGTGTGTGTCAACCTATCGATAACATATCGATACTTTCGATAGTTTCATCGATGTGTTGACATCTCTAGTGTGCAAAGTGTTTCATTCGCCTGTTGTAACCTGTACATGTTTGTGCACACGCTTTTGTAGAGTATCTGTTGTCGGCTTAACTGTAGTTTCTTTGTTTGCTTTATTAATGTTGCATGCGTACCTGTAAATACCGTACTTATCATTTGTAACTAGCCCGATTCATTAGACACATCTGTACAGTCTCGTATTAGCGAATATATTGATGAGCAATTGAACGATTCGATTGAAATGCCAATATGCCCATTGTCAGGCCACGGCCAGTGTATCAATTGCATGCATACTACAACATACCCTGTAAATTCGAGCAGCTTTCCATTCAGACACTGGCCCTGGCCTGGCATTGATCTTAACTATTAATGTATGTAGCTTTAGAAACAAGAACAAGCAAATTACGTATACGTAATTTTAGATAAAACTCAATGCATATATGTATACTATGTTCATTAAACGCCATGCTAGGAAAAACTTACTAACCCAACGTTCAATTAAACGAGTGAAACTTAAGTTTTTCCTATGCATCAATTGGTAAATCCAAATTCGGTTTATTGAGTATGTAAAACATGCTGATTATACGCATTTTATTTCTATATATATATATATATATACCTATATAACGCTTAACCTACCTCCAATTGAATTTAGGACAATAATTTCAAAGTAAACACACAATTTTAATTTGAACATTTCCTATCCCTGTATAAACATATCGAACTCGAACTTTCACCTTTTAACTTTGCACTTTTAGTTTCATTTTCTCAACAAACAAACGCAACAAAAAAAAAAAAAAAAAACCAACACCAATTAAGCTATGTATTTCGCAACAAACAAAAAAAAAGAAGTAATATTCATAAAATGAAATCCAAATGCTATTCTATATTATAACTGAGCAACGGCCTAGACACGCCTCGACTAATATATGTTTTATCTCTCCATATGAAGGACCGCTCAATATAAAACGCTCCGCAGCTACCTCGCCAACCAGTTCTACCTCATCGCCGCCGTCGCCGCCCATCGCGATGACATCGCCGACCTATTCGCTGAACGGCAGCTTGGCCGCCGTCGTCTATCACCTGCAGACCTCGCCGCCGCGACCTGGCAGCGTTGGCGGCAGCTCCCCGTCTGGCAATGGGGGTGGGGGTGCGGCCGCCAGCGGCGGCAGCAGCAACAGCAGCAGCAGCAATGGCATCGGCATCGGCATCGGCTCCGCCCAGTCGAATGCCGGTGCGAGCCTGACCACATCGAGCCTGGCCACATCTCCGCAGTCCGGCAATGGGAACGGACACGGACACGGCCACGGGCACGGGCACGGCAATGGAAATGGAAGTGTTGGCGGTGTTGTGCCCGTTTCCGTGCCCCCGTTGCCGTTGCGCATGCCGCCACCGACCAGCGGCGGTATCAACGAGCCACAGGAGTGCCCCTACTGCCGGCGCACATTCTCCTGCTACTATTCACTGAAGCGACACTTTCAGGACAAGCACGAACAGTCGGACACGCTATATGTGTGCGAGTTCTGCCACAGAAGATACCGCACCAAGAACTCGCTGACAACGCACAAGAGTCTGCAGCATCGCGGCTCGAGCGGCATGCTCAAGCGCCTGCTAAAGACATCGGCCATCAAGCACGGCCTGGTCGGTCATCATGCGCATCCCCATCCGCATCATCATCAGCTGTCGCATTCGCGGACTAGCCTGTTTGACTTCAAAAGCGAACTGGGCCAGCCACCACCGGGCATACAATAGGATTTACATTGGAATGCTATTTTTTAGAGAATTTCTGCCGCCAAATGCCGCCAGAGACCAGCTACAAATACTTTGCCCGTGGTTAACATACATATACTTATATATATATATATCTATATTTTTTTTTTCCTTTTCTTTAATGTACTCCTTGTGTGACGACCCCAAGTAGACCTATTCCGGTCGCCACAAAGCTCACAATCTTAGCTATTAGTTTGCATTTTTTTTTTTTTTTTGTTTTTTTCGTCTAGGCCTTAAGTTAATTTCGTTTTGGTTTATTGTATCTTAAAGTGAATTGTGTGCTGCTCTCCAACTACTCAAAGTAGTTGAAGCAACGATCGACATCGTTGCTTCATGTGCAATACCTCAACAACAAAAACAAAAACAAAAACAAACAAAAAATTATTATATATGTAAATAAGCTGTACGCACACACGGCCCACAAGCAATTCATCTGCGGGTTCTGTTGTTTCGAGTATATATGTAAGTATCTATTGTAACTTCATTTGAGATCAGTTTTTTTTTTTTTTTTTTTGCGTAGAATTTCCTAAGTTAAGTTACGCACGTTTTCGCAAACAACAACAAAATGAAAATGAAAAGCAAAAAAGGAAAGAGAGTGAAGGACTAAAACCAAGCTGAAGGGCCAGGCAAGCTATCGGGCAATCGAGCAATCGAGCAATCGATATATCGAGCAATCGAAATATCGACATATCGAGCAATCGAGCTATCGATCTATCGAGCTATCAAGCAATCGAGCATTCAAATTATCGGGCAATCGATCTATCAATCTATCGAGCTATCGGGTTATCGAGCAATCGAGCTATCGATCTATCGAGCTATCGAACTATCGATTTATCGAGCTATCGAGTTAGCGGGTTATCGGGCGGGAGACAGCGTGATCGAGCCGAGATTGACTTTCGAGTGCGCGGTGCATATCACGGCGTATACGCAACATTCTTGCAAAGCAAAAAGCATGCCCCAAGCTCGCTCTCCCGCTCTCTCTCACGCTCTCTCTCGCTCTCTCCCGCTCTCCCCCGCTCTCTCACACGTCTTGTCGATTGCCCAGGCCTGCCTGTCAATGCATTGGCAATTTTCTTGTTGTCTTTTTTTTTATTATTCTTAGTTTTATTTAGCCTTAATTTAGTTGTATAGCTATAGTTTTCGAAGAATTCTCTAAAAAGTCATATTCCAAAAACAAAAAGAAAACAAAAAGAAAACAAAAAGAAAACCAAGAACAATTTTAAAGGCGTCGAGCTGCAAATACATGCATTTTTTTTATATATACACACACACATATATATACATACATATATATATATATATAAAGTTATTTGAAAGCAGTTTTTAAGAACCAAATTATAAACGTATTAAAAGTAAATGATTATAACTAACACAGGAAATGTTCTAAGTACATACATACATATATGCTAAACGCTAAAAGTAGAGACGAAGAAGAAGAGAACGATGTAACAAAACACACAAAGTAAAACGTTATCAGGGATAAAATATCAAGTATGTAGACCTAAGTCATATATATACATCTATATATATATATATAAATTTTTTTTTTTTCTAACATATATATATATAACATTTAAGACGAATAAACGTTGAGAATTGGTTCGAAAATGACAATTTTCAAACACGATATGTGCACAATTAATGAACACGCAAGAATGCTAAAGAAAACGTTTTCCAACACTGATCTATTCGCAGATCCAAGCGAGCCACACACAACTTTTGCAAAAAACAAAACGAAAAACAAAAAGTAACTCAGTGATTTTCTGCCAGTGAAGTACAAATATTCAGAAAATAAAATAAACAACAAAACAACAAAACAAAAAACATAAATTTTAATAATAAAAATGTCAATGACAAACAACAACAACAAGAAGAAGAAGAAGAAGAAGATGAGCATATAGTTTGTTAAACAAAAAGAAAAAACGTTCAAAAAGCAAAATTTATTGTAAAAGTCACTTTTTTGAGGAAAGAACAAACAAAGAATTTAGCCCACATCTCGTACTTTGACGGCATGTTAATAGCATATGCAACATACACACAACATACATATAACATATATAACTGTGTATATGTTAACATTTAACATTTTACAACACTTAAACCAATGAGAACATATTTGGAAACGATAGGAACGCTTTGTTAAGGGCGCAGCATTCACAAATTGTATAAGAACTGCCCGACCCGTAAAAACAAAACAAAAATCGAGAGAAAACTGTACAAAAATTGAATTGTCCAATTGTTATTTGCACATATCCGTAAACTGTCTCAGGAAATTTCTAACATGAATAACATTTTAAGCTCAAAACATAAATTAGGGAACCTAGTTCTACATCCATCTAAAATATATCTATGTATATGTATCAAGAAAACAAAAACTAAAACAAAAACAAAAGCAAAAACAAAAGCAAAAACAACAGCAAATTTATGAACAGAACAACTTTCAAATGTATGGGAGATGCTTATGTCTGTGCAATCGCTAAGAACAACAACAACAACAACAACAACTTTACAACAACAACAACAAACAACTTTAAGACGTTGCCCAGAACGGAATGGCAATTGGGGGTGGGGCATGTAACTAAAACTCGCTGGTCCACTGCCAATTAGTTCAATTATCAAATTCGTGCATAGAAATATAGCCAGGGTATTTTAACGACGAGCCTCAAGCTTTTCACTCAAACGACCAGTGTGGCCAACGGCCTTTTAGCAGCTAAAACCAGTGTTGAAAATCGCTTAAAAGCAATCAAAGAACAGCTTGAACAGCAAAAATAACTAAGTCCGCTCTTTGAGCCCAATTTGTCAAGCTCATTGTGCGTGGCAGCCAAAAGGCTAAATCACTTTCGGCTGTTTTCGGCTCGAAAATATCCGAATTTAGCTAGTTTCTAGCTACATTTGGCAACACTTATCGAGAATTTTGCACGCATTGCAGCGTACCAACAAATATATACAGCTATTGCGTTCCACTAAATATTCCATCCAAAGTACCAGGCATACACTGATGTACAATGATGTACACTGATGTACGTACATATATACATAGATACTTTTGCATCCAATGTACCAGGCATACACCAATGTACACAGATGTACAATGATGTACACTGATGTACACTGTTGTACACTGTTGTACACTGATGTACACTGATGTACACTTATGTACAATGATGTACGTACATATATACATAGAAACTTTTGCATCCAAAGTACCAGGCATACACTGATGTACACTGTTGTACACTGATGTACACTGATGTACAATGATGTACGTACATAAATACATAGATACTTTTACAAACATAATAGGCATATTGGTCTCTGCCGAGCCCAAAACCATATACTACCTCTGGTCTGAGCGGTTTTTATAGTTTTAACATTTATTATTTATTGAATCAAATAACAATATCAAATATATATCATTTTTAGCCCAGAAGAAGAAGACGAAGAATAAGAAGAAGAATATACATATTCAGATATTTAGTACATAAGCGCATATATAAGATAACCCCCCTCTCTCTCCCCCCTCTCTCTCACACACTCTCCCCTCTCTGGGTCTCTGAGTATTTGTTAGCTATTGATTTAGTTTGTGTTTTAAGTTTCTGCAATACAACATATTTAACATATTTAACATACTTAACATATTTAACATATTTCCTTGTCTAACCGTTTAGAGATCAACTTCTTTTTTTTTTAACGAAATGAAACGAAAAATAATGCAAATGAAAAGAGAAAAAAAAACGACAACAACAACAACAACAAACTGTGATTGACAAAAGTGAACATATTTGTTTTCTTTGTACAAAATTAACTTTCGGATATATTATTTTTTATTTAATTAATTTTATTTAGAACATTTATCAATTAACTGCCCAAAATTATTGTTTAGATAATGCGCCATATGCGAACTGTGAATGCAAAGAAGCAGAAAAACTTTTGTATTATTTTTTGTGAAACTTTTAACTCTATGCGTTATATATTACGATGTATTCGATAAAAATACTTGAATAAATTGCTTATATTTTTTGTCAAAATCATTCAAAATTATCATTTTTCAAACAAGATTAACAAGAATTTCCCTATATCAATAGCATAAGAGACTTTCACGATACAATACATAATAGATATATCTTGTTTTTGATTTCGATTTTGATTTTGATTCTTACCGCTCGAGGACATTAATAGACAGTCGACACACATTACAGGACACTGAGCAGGGACCCAGCACAGAATTGAGGAAGAAGCGAATGGCTTTATAGGTTATGTTATAAGCACATAGAGCTAAGGCACAAGGCCAATCGGATGGACAAGATTCAAGCATTCAAGCATGCAAACATTCAAACATTTATAACATATATTTACCAAAATCGATGTAGTTAATAGCTTCAACTAATTAAGTATGTAGGTTAACGAACCTTTACGATACGAACCTTTACATATTGGCATGTATTCAACGCGTTTCTTACACCCAACTACAGCATCAGATCTTGAATTGAATCTATATCTATATTCCAATATCTCCGAATCCTAGACTTCCGAAAAAGAACAAACAAGTAAGAGATTCAAGTCGGGAGTGCACGACTAGACGATACCCTGTACCCTCTACTTCCAACGCCAAATGCAGATATATATGCTATTCTAGAAGCTACTTGTCAAGTTTGCAGACTCTAGCTCTTATCACTTGGGAGATTTGCTCAAAAAACACGATTTCGATATCGATACTCTTATCGATAACGGTGCAAGTTATCGATTAGCGTAAACAAACTCGAGCTGCGCGGGCACTCGGAGGACCTACAGCTACAATTTCTCTAGTTCTTATAGCTTCTGAGATCCTTGACGGACAGACGGACGGACATGGACTCGGCTGATCAAGAATATATATATATACTTAATGGGGTCGGAGATGCTTCCTTCTTGCCTGTCACATACATTTACCTTTTGCACAAATACATTTTGCACCCTTCTTACCCATTTCCAATGGGTTCGGGGTACAAAAAAAAGAAAAGAGAGCCAACATTTGAAAGTCGCGAAGGATTTGCATTTCGTTTAAAGCACACATACTAAACAAAATTGTTGAAAATGCAACGCATATCAAAAAGAAAACAAAAACAAAAACAAAAAAAAGTTTATTTATCAGACATGAGACAACTTTTAGATAATTGAAAATTATTAGTCAAAATTATATATATATATTATGAACAAACAAAAAAAAAAAAAAACGAAAAAAACAAAAAGAAAACCAAAAATATTTTGAAAACTATGCTGTTCATTGATTTAAATAAAACTTTTCGGTATTTGAAAAACAAAAATCTGTGATTAACTACAAAATTTAAAGATTAACTAATTAAAATGTTTAGCACAAGAAATGGCTAAAACGATATGTGTTTTTTTTTTCGATAATTATCGATCTTAAATCAAATCTGGCACGAACTAACTTTTGATTTAACACAATTGAAAACTGAATCGATTCTCAAAGGCAGACAAATATCTATATATCTGTATCTATATAAATCTATATCTATGTAGACGAGGTTTGTTTATGCTGTTGAATGTGTTTTTTTTTATTATGCAGTTGCATTTCTCAAGACTTTCGGCTTAATTGAAAGAAAAACGAAAAAAACGCTGCGAAAGAGTACTTGATTTTGTCGCAATTCTCACATTTCAGCGCAAAATAGTTCTAGTTCTTAAAGGCAAATACATAAATATACCTATATCTAACATACACATACACATACACATGCACATACACGGTCACATACGCATACACATACACCTACACATGCACACACACATACACATACAGACATACAGACATACAGACATACACATACACATACACATACACATACACATACACATACACATACACATACACATACGAATACACATACATATACACACATGCACATACAGACATACACAAACACATACACATATTACATACACATACACATGTTACATACACATACACATGCACATACACACATACACATACGAATACACATACATATACACACATGCACATACACATACATATGCATATGTATATTCTTTTTTTTTTAGATTTTACTAGATTAATTTAACTGTATCTTCGAACACTTTAAAAGTCCGAATTTATAGATGAAAAACAAAACAAAACAAATACAAAATAAAAATAAAAATGAAAATAAAAAATGAAAATGAAAATTACGAAAATTAGCAAATAAATTGCACACAGAAATGAAATTTAATGCGTATATGCATACATTCATATAATATTAATTGTACATTTTTTTTTTTTTTAATTAACAATATATATGAATGTAATTGAGAGAAGCGAACAAGAACAAGAGGAGCGAGCGAGGTTCGATATCGATATCGATATCGTTATCGTTATCGATAAGTATGTGCACATACATTTATCGATAAATGCGTTGAATGTTAAGACACAAAGCAAGGAATTATGTATGTTCAAGTCAACTAACCTCATATGAATTATTGCAAAAAACAAAAAGAATAAGAAAAAAAAACAAAAAGAAAAAGAAGCGCAAAATTGAATATACATATACCTTAACATATGTGTATATTTATATATATATTATATATATAAATATATATTATAATATTATGCATATGTATATATATATATATTTATATATATAATAATATTACATACTACAATTACATGTATACAGAGAAAAAACACAAAAATTATAAATAAAAGTTCAAAAAATCTCAGAAGTCTTTAAGTGTTTCAAAATGTTCGTATGCATGTTGTCTAGTGTTGGGCAACGTTTCCATATCACGGAAACCAAATGTGAAAATCCAACTAAGAATACTTTGTTCCGTTTTAATGTCGACTTTTCCGGCAAATTTGCTTTAAAAGATTCCAAAAAAAATCATCAAGAATGGATGACTTGTGTAGAGCTTTGATCGCCCTTTAAACCGAGAAGAAATGCATTTTCAAAAATGTCTGAGAAACCCATCAGATGAATTGGAACAAAGATCTTTGATGAGTCTGACGCTCATCGATCATCGATCAGCAATCATTCATTCAGTCAGTCAGGGAGGATAAACAGTTTTATATGCATATGGGGATCAGTAACTAATTTATTGATCATGAATCGTATATTTAAAACTGTAATATCTGGTCCTTATTTGTTATGAAATATTAAATTCGCTTTATCCATTTGAAAGTTTGCTGATCATTTATCTTGGAACACTATTTGAAAAATCCTACTTTCAAAAAATAACATTGAACCCGCCAAAACATATCTGTTATTAATTACAGAGGCATTCAAAATTAACCTCCAAGCTCTGTTAACAAGCATTTAAAGTGTGTAGCGCTTCGCTTGATCATAAGTAAATGTATGTGTCGATAGTTTACAGAACAGCTGATAAGTTATCGATATTTGCTGTTAATCGTGATGGGACACCAGGGAACTTAAAGATATCGGCGATATTGAGACGCATTCATTGAACGCAAAGCTCAATGGAATTTAAAACTGCAAAAAGTCTTAAGGATGAGAAATCGCCGACAATTACAACTGACATAACAGCGCTCGATAAATGTTTGCGAGGTGGCATTAGACCAGGCCAAGTATACGAATTGGTGGGCAAACCAGGTACAGGAAAGACCCAATTGTGGCAAGTAACAACAAATGCTTAATTTAACACATTAGCTAAGCAATCGTTATTCCAGTATGAAGCTCTGCTTGAACGTTCAAATACCCAGGGATGCTTGTGGCTTAGCGGGCAAGGCTTTATATTTTGATACCCGCAAGGATTTTGATCCAGGTAGACTAAAAGGTTTGTAATCGGGTTGTTCTATACTCATTGAGCAAATGTTTAATCTAGCGTATTTCATGCATACAGAGCTGGCCGAAGATCTTGCTGCTCGTCTTAGGTACACATCCAAAGCAGCACCCACAGCAACCGAAATGTTACAGAATGTGTATTATGTAGACTGCCGCAATACTGCCCAACTTGTGGCTGGGCTAATGAATTGCCATAAGTACCTAGAGAAGGAGCCCAATGCACGCACACCGAATGCGATTGCTCGCGTATTAGTAAATAAGCTTGCTTAAGAATACCTTTTGTTTTCCCTTGCAGATAAAGCTGATTATAGTTGATTCAATAGCATTTGCAATTCGTATGGTAAATAACGTCAACGATCGCACAGAACTCCTGATGGAAGTACACGATGGAATGCGTCAACTGCAGCGGATGAACAATGTGGCCGTAAGTGCGAATATTCCAGCCAGTGTTGCCAATTCAGCTATTTTCCAGCTGAATTTGTCCACATTCAAAAGGTCAGCCAGAAAGAGTGGTTTTTTAACTCATTTCCTATATTTGGGGAATTATGATTATTGGCAATTTGTGATTTAAGTTAACTATTATTAACATTTCGGCTTATTTTTTGAAGTGACAGCTGGCAGCACTGATTGCGATCTTCATATCATAAATATGATATTTGCTTACTTCTTTGCAGTTCGTTCTAACTAACAATCAAGGATATCGACGGCGAATGAGTCGGTTTCAATTAGAGCCCGTTCTAGGTCAAAAGCATTCGCATTTGATAAATAAACGCATCTGGCTTACAGAAAACGAATGTTTTGTGGGTAAAACTGCGAAAACAAAAAGATTTATTTGCAAATTATTGAAAAGCACATAATAATAAGGCATTTTCAAATAAAAAGTCTAACTGGTGTTTTTTAAAATTATTCAAATAATATAAGCAAATGTTTGTTTGAACTCGTTCAAATTTGTGTTCAAACGACAAAAAAAAAAAAACAGTATTTTAGTATATTTAGGTAAGGTCGGGGCCTTATCTTTATTTTGGTATTTTTTTGCGCATTTCCATCGGTCACACGAATTAGGGCGTTTATTGGAAAATAACAAGTAACAGTTAGACAAAGATTAAAAACAAACCCATTGCGAAGCCTGTTCTATCGAAGATTTCTACAAGCCAGATCTACAAAACTCAAAATGGCACAGGCGAAAACGTCGCAGCCAAAATTCTTGCCCCGCATTGAAAAGAGCCCCAATACGTACGTCGCCACTGCCGGTGGCAACCCATTCGACGAGGCAGACGATGAGGAAATATTCAGTAAGCGCAGGATGACCCTTAATATACCCAGCAATTGCAGCGGGGACGTGATGCATTTAATTGTCGCTAACAACTGGCTGTTTTGTTTGCTGTCAGCCGAAGGGCGGTTGACACTTTTGCGATTCTTTCTACCTCGCGCAATTCCACCCGGCCGTGAGCTTAGCCTATTTCTATCGCCAGCGTATCTTAAAGATAATAACTGTGCCTTTGCTTACAGAAACTGCGTTAGAAAAATATCTTGTTGGCTATAAAATAACAAATATTTTTCTGGATACTACCGGCCATCACCTGATTGTTTCACTGGTGCCCAAAACACCAGGTGTCTCGTCCGACTTTCTCTACGTACACAGCACGGAATCGCCCCAAGGCCAACAGCTTAAAGTGCGCCGAATCGAGAAGCTGAAAGATCACGAAATCACATCGGTCGCTTTTAACACATACCACGGTGACAAATCCACGACAGGCTCCATACTAATGGGCACCAGTCGCGGTCTCATCTTTGAGACAGAACTGGGCCCGGCCAGCGATACGCAGCGAAAGCAACTCTACGACCTGGGTCTGGGTCTCAGCAAATATCCCATCAATGGGCTGGAGGTGCTGCGTGTGCCCAACAGCAATCGCTGGATAGTTGTTGCCAACACACCGGACAGTATTTACACATTCTACGAAACGCTAAAGCCGGAAGAACGTACTCTGCAGCCCATATTTGCCAGCTATGTGAATGGCGAACGGGAGGTAGCCCACAAACTACAGAAAACCGATTTGAGTTACTC
Source organism: Drosophila kanekoi (assembly GCA_037075305.1). Taxonomy (NCBI): domain Eukaryota; kingdom Metazoa; phylum Arthropoda; class Insecta; order Diptera; family Drosophilidae; genus Drosophila; species Drosophila kanekoi. Next base: position 732,875 of record JBAMCE010000043.1, on the reverse strand, counting down.
AACGCTTCGGTTTTTTGCACCTCCCAATAGCAAATATCCAAAACAATGGGCCTGGCTGTGCGGCGCTGGTATACGCATTGGTGAGGTAAGTGAACAACGGCTATCTTCGGTAAGCCGAAGAATAGGAGTCCAAGTAATCCTGTGGCTCTCACTTTTGTGCATGTGCAAGGGGGCTATTCCAGAGGCTATGCCATGAAATACTTATTAAAGAGATATCAAGGCTCGTCAGTTATAGAGCTGGTAAACCCGATCTCGCGGGTTCCGACATATGTATGACTCAACGAAAGGATTCCTAAAGACAGACTGATAGATAGATAGACGGACATGATCCCATGTGTTACACATTTCCATCTCCAAATAATGTTTTTTTCTGATTACAGCTTTCCATAGATCCTAGAAGTAGTGAACCGCTGATGGGCGAGACGTTGATCAATTTGGATTTGGACAAAGGCAAACATTTGTCTTACGACGAGCGCCGTATACATGTGCCCAAGTCCTTCGTGCTGACGGAGTATCATGCCGTGCTACTTTACGCGGATTACATTAAGGCCATCTGTTTGCTTAACCAAGAGCTAGTATATCATGAATCATTTGATGAGGCCAGAGTTGGGAAGCTCTTGAATATGGAACGGGACCCTGTGACAGGTGCCATATACGTTTACACAGACAAAGCGGTCTTTACACTCAAAATCAGCCACGAGGAGCGCAACATATGGCGTATATATTTAAACAGGGGCCAATACGAACTGGCAACGGCGCATGCCGCCGGAGTACCCGAGAATCTACAGCTGGTGTTGGCGCAGCGTGCTGAGGCGGCATTTAAAGAGGGCTCTTATGAGGCGGCCGCAAATTATTATGCCGAAACGAATGAAACATTCGAAAAGGTGTGCCTAAAGTTCATGGTGCTGCCCGATAAGAGACCAATAGTTAACTACGTTAAGAAGCGACTCACTAAGCTGACCATGATGAATGTGGAAGAACGGCCGGAACATCAAGCCGAGGCCATCAAGGCCCTAATCATCTGGCTGATCGATCTCTATCTAACGCAAATCAACACGCCCGGCAACGACGAAGCCCTGCGCCAAGAATGGCAGGCCGAGTACGATGAGTTCATGCGTGAGCCAGCTGTTTTGGCATGCACAAATGAGCAGCGCCTTGCTGTGCGGCAGCTAATTGCAGAGCATGCGGATCCGCACAACTTGACGCAATTCGCAATCTCTATAGACGACTACGAGGAGGTGATCGGACAACAGCTGAAGGCCGACAGGCATGCCGAAGCGCTGCAAACGCTGTGCAAGCAGCGAGATCTGACGCTCTACTACAAGTATGCTCCTCAGCTGATGGAGCGGCTGCCGAAGCAAACGATCGATGCCCTGATGGCACAAGGCTCCAAATTGGAGATTGCAAAAGTAGTGCCCACCCTTATTGTTATAGATACGAAGGAGCAGCGGGAGCAGGTCATACGCTATCTCGAGTTTGCCGTCTATAAGCTAAATACCTCGAACGATGCCATACATAATTTCCTTCTGCATCTGTATGCACAGTACGATACAAAGCAGCTAATGAAATACCTGGAGATACAGGGCCGGGACGAGACATTGGTTAATTACGACATACACTTCGCCTTGAAGGTCTGCACCGAATTGGATGTGAAGGTGGCCTGTGTGTTCCTGCAGTGTATGCTGTGCATGTGGACAACTGCTGTCGACTTGGCGCTACAATTCGATATGAAGTTGGCCAAGGAGACGGCATTAAGGCCACAGGACAGTGAGACGCGTCGCAAATTGTGGCTACGCATAGGTAAATATATCTGTTGCGCAGGCAACTTCGAGTTCGAATCGATATTTACAATCTTATTGTATTTGTACTCATCCACTTAATAATCCTATAGCCTACCATGAAATCAAGGGTACGAACGATGTTAAGAAGGCGCTTAGCCTGCTCAATGAAAGCGAGCTGTTGCGGATTGAGGATCTGCTGCCGTTCTTTTCAGATTTCGAGAAGATTGACAATTTTAAAGAGGCCATTTGTGATGCTCTAAAGGTGAGTTTGAGGTCTATGAGGTAAAGCAATATAAATTCCATGCTCCCTCCTTGCAGAAATACAACGAGCGCATACAGGCCCTACAGAAGGACATGGCCGAAACAAGGAAACAGTCGCAACTTGTGAGCAAGGAACTGCGCCAACTGAAGCAACACAGCATTCGGATGGAGGCGCATGACGTGTGCGACATCTGTGATCTTATACTGCTGGTAAAGCCGTTCTTTGTGTTCATTTGCGGGCACAAGTTCCATAGCGACTGCCTGGAGAAACAGGTTCTACCCATGATCAGTAAGGAGCGCAGTCGTCGACTCACGATGCTAAAGCAACAAATGGAAACCTTAATGGCACAAACAATTGGCTCGGCCAATCAAACGCCCGAGCAGCAGGCGAAACGCGTTGATCTCAAAACGGAAATCGAGGAAATACTTGCCTCCGATTGCCTCTACTGTGGCCTCTTGATCGAGACCATAGACCAGCCTTTTTTCGACGATTGGGACCAGGTGAACGTCGAGTGGGAATAGCAGAGCCTTAGTGATTGCAACGCATGCATGTATATACTAGAATAAACTAGCCCGGATCGCACGGTTCCGGTTACGAAATATTTGAAATTGGCAAATTCACAGCTTTACGGTTAAGGGCTGTGCGTATATCAAAGTTCCAAGTCAGGGCTAACATATTTCAAATATATATTTATATACATATATAGTATCTAAGGTATTTAATATTAAAATTACATTTGCGTATGTATGCATGTATGTACATCAGTAAAATCGGTAATTGGACCTCAGCTTATCAGTCAACAATCTGCATGCGCAGCTCGTTGGTAACAAACGACATAATTGTACTGAGCACAGCCTGTTGAACGGAGGCATTCTGCGTTATCAACGGAAGCAGCATTACCAAGTCCGTGGGGTGCACCTCGGCGACGGCTTTTGTCACATGCTGCACCAGCTGCTCGCGCTGCATGTCTGTCAAATCGTTTAATATTACCTCTCCCAGCGGCTTAAATGTGCCTGTTAACAGGACAACAATTAATAACGGTACAGTGGTAACTTTAACGATACTCACCACTGGTCACTTTGTAGGCGGCAATCCCACCGGCAGCGCCACCAACAGCTAGGCCCACGGGACCCATCAGTAGGCCACCTGCAAAACAGCAGGCAGCACAGATTGCTGTGCCCTTTGCAGATTGTTTAACAGCGACACGTATATTCCGCTCATCAGCTACAATTGCAATAGCTTCCATTAGCTCGCGTGTATCAATCGGCATTTTGAGATTCTCTATTTGCTATTCCTGTTAAAATAAAAGATGATGAAATAGTTCTGGCTTGGCATAGATGAATGGCTTAAATAATCTGCATACTTGTTCGGCTCCGATGTTGTTGGTATTGCTTGCGATTTATTTATATTACGCGATATTTTCTCAGGCAACACATGATGTCGCGTCATGGTACAAAGAACAGTTATTGTATTGCTATTCCTGCGGAAATATCTTTTCCACAGAAAGAGACCGATATATGGTGCTGGCACCACCGATAGTTTAAATATTTATATAAAAAAAAAAAAAAACCACGCAGCATTACTCATTCCCAGAATATTAGAAAGATAGATGCGATAGTTGTATCGGCATTCTTACATCTCTAATGATAACTATAAAAATATGTTCTCAAGTGAAATGAAATTTGGTATTTTAACCATTTACAGCAATGTGCAGATCTAAGAGAAAAAATCCTGAAAAATACCAACATTCTAGATTATATTAATTATTACCGTGTTTAGTATTATTTCAGTGCATGAATTGCGCTTACTACACTTATTACACTGTTGCGTGCATGTTGTTCTCGATAACATTCGCTATATCTTGATTTTGTTCAACATTTCGGATTAAACTGTTTACTACTCGATTTATTTTAAACTATAACAGTTTGTTTATCAATATAAAAGCAAGCGACTGATATGAATGAAATTATTTCTGTAGTGTCTTAGTTTTTAGCACATTCTCGCAAACAATATAAGAGATTACAAATTTCGAAAATGTGATCATGTTTTGTTTTTAAAACATACAAATGCTGATTTACCAAATCGCAGTTGTCGTCGCGCTACAACAAAGGCAATGGCTGCTTGTAAAGATGTAAGTCAATCGCGCATACGCAATATGTGCAAATGTACACACACACATACATATACTGACAGTGCATGTGTATTTTTGTTTGTTTGTATATGTCAACTTTAAGCTTTATCGGTCGTTTGCAGATAAAATGCATTCTAGAAGATAATTTAACGCCAATTAAAAATAATTGCATATTTATTTGCTTGTATATTGGCAGTTTATAATGTGAGGATCATCTTGAACTGGGTAAATGCTGCGAAAAAAACATACGACAACAAAATATTTATTTGTATCATGTGTACATATATGTACATATATTTTGCATGTGTGTGTGTGTGTGTACGTATGTACATACATATGCGAATTTTCGCAGCATTAACGTAAATATGGCTTGATTAGCAAACATCCATTAGTGTTCGCATAAACATAAAGAAATAATTCAATCTGCGGCAATTCGTTAATAAATTACAAAATTAGCGAACCGGCATCATGTTTAACTAACTAGACTAACTAAACTACGCTGAACAGATTGTATATATTTGCATGTGTGTGTGTGTTGTGTGTTTACCTATGCATATTTCTCATAAGGAAGAAGTATACATATATGTACATGTATGTATAGACATTAACGTACTTCGTATATCATATAGTAAATGTGTGTGTGTATGTGCATATTTGTGCATGTACATGTTTATGTGTGTGTACATACCTAATTACTTGTTGATATACCCTTCTGTGTACGAGGCGCGCCTTCGACTCGCTCGTTATCCAGTCGACTCGTCCATTGCCAGTGTTGCTTAACATAGCTGAATTGTAAATAAAAGCTATATGTATAGCTATAAAAGGCCAAAACAGTTAGCTGTTTCTGCCCCACGGCCACTGCAAGTAGCCGAATGTAGCTAGAAAATAGCCGAACTGACAACATCAGCAGCAACACTCAAGTTAATTGCCGCAACCGCGCGGCCAAGCCTTGTTCTTATCGAATTACATGTGCGCTAATTAATTGTGCAAACATCCCGCTGGCTGGGCTAGGCGCCGTTATGATATTTGCATGCGTATTTGGATATGCGTTTTGTGGCAATCAATTGACGATTTCAATTAAATTGGCGCCCTTTTTCCTTGCAGCTGGTCTTATTGTTAATGCTGCTGGCTGACGCATGCGCGCGTCCCGAGCAGCAGCAGATGACGGTGCCGCCGCAGTCTCTGGCAGCAACACCATCAGAACCGGCGTTCCCGTTGGTAACCCAATCGATAGAGGTGGCTATGGTGACGCCTCCGGCGCCCACAGCGGCACCCAATCTGCATCGTGTGAACGAAGCAGACAACTCCGATTCATTGCAGGCTATAACGCCGATGGCCAGTACAACGGCTGCGACACCATCAGCCGCAGTCTCTTCCGAATTGCCAGAGTATCTGAGAAACTGTTTTTATGCGGAGGAGGAGCTGTGCCTCAACTGGCGCCGCCCCAACGCTAGCAGCGATGATTCACACACATCCGACCGTGCGGACATCCTGCTGGACACTGGCGCCGCCGACAACATAACTGCGGATAATATGACTGCGTACAGTGATAAGAATGGCAGCCTGTCGCAGGCGGGTCACGGCCAGCAGCAGAGCCCTGGAGAGCGCGACTCCAACAGCTGTCAGTGCCGTGAGCATCCGACGCGTGCCAACTCTTGGTACTGCTGCAACATAACGCACATTTCGATGATCTCCAGTTGCAGCAACATATCGAAATGGACAAACCTGCACGTACGCAATCTAACCGTGCAGGCTATGAACCTCTCCAATCCGATATATCGATCGCTGCAGTCGCTCGCCGTCACGGATGGCAATATAATGCAATTGACGAATGCCTTCCCGCGACACTCCAAGCTAAAGTGCCTTAACATATCGAATAATAACATTTCAGAGATCGCGTCACGTGCCGTCAAGGATGTGCCCCATCTAGAATTTCTTGGCATATCGAACAATCTGCTTTCCCGTGTGCCAAACCGAAACCAGAACAAGAACATTGCCTTGGACATTAGGTGAGTGTAGAGAGTATTTATAATTTCCTCATGAAATGTGTAGCGCACAGGGCTCATTTCCGAATCCCACACATATCCTTCACTATCAACAGCCGAGTCCATATAGAAACATTCTGTGGAAACTCGTGCTTTAAATGTAGCTTTGTTTTGGAGGCAAACCTGGATGGAGCACTTCTTCATCTACTTCCATAGGCAGGATCCGTCAAAAGTAATGATATCTTAAAGATATCTTGACCAAAGTCGAGAAGGGAAGATCATTAGTCATTAGTAGATCACTAGGATACTAGTTTAATCCAGCTAACAAGAGTTGATCCTGTAATAATTATAATATCATATCTTCCAGTGGCAACATGCGTTTGCTCTGTGAGCCCCTCAGCGAGATCATCTATATCGACTCATTCAACATTGTGAATCCGGAAAACTCGTTTTGTTTGTATAACGCGACACACAAGTGGTTCAATTCGACGGATCTGGTTTCGGTTAAACAACTTGAGAGCATCAAGAAATGTGGCACCAAGTGCCCGAGTATACCGAATTATGGCAACTGTTCCTGCAACATATACAGCATCATGATAATACAGGGCGATCAATCCAGGACCGTGTGTAATGTCGATTGTTCGAACCTTGGCTTGGTTGAGCTACCAGCCCAGTTGCCGGACAACACGTTTACGTTAAACATAAGCAACAACAAAATAAGCAGCCTGGGCGATCATTTCCATACCAATCCCACCTATTACAATATAGTCAAACTGGTCGCCGATAATAATCATATATCTTCCATATACGAATTTGAGGGAACCAAATTCATTGAGCAATTTCAACGACTCTACATGCGGAACAATTCCCTGAGTAAAGTGAGCAAACGATGAGATTTCCACTTAACTTGGATATTTATAAATATATGTTTGCTTCCTTTCAGATACCCGAATACTTTTTGAACAATGCTCTGATGGATACGGGCATTGGACGTCGCATTTATCTGGCAGAGAACAGACTGCAATGTGACTGCAACTCGGCAAAGACGTTGCAAAACTGGCTCAAGGAACGCAGTACCGATATACCCGACTACATGGACATAAGATGCCGCAATTTACCTCAAAGCGTCATTGAACTGCAGGAAACAAAGCTGTGCCAGTCACCGCCCGACTGGACGGACTACATATACTATTTAATAGCAGCGGAGGTAATCCTCCTGCTAGCGCTGATCACAAAGGTTTCCTACGACTACTGGGTTTTCAAGACAGCCGGCTATCTACCATGGCCGGCAAGCAAAATGCCGAAACTGCCCTGCGACTGGCTGTGCGAATCCTAGCTTAGCTAACCGATATTTAGCCAGCCAGACTGGACGTGGACATGGCATATCCGCTTGACACTACACCATCAGCGACTATAACGAATATCGATTTGGATGTGCCTTCTAACACAAGTCTATTTATACATAGATTTATCTATATGTGTACAAGCTAAACGATATGTACCTATATATACCTATAGCCCGAGTGGACTGGTCAAAATGACACACTATGACGGACATAGCCTATCCGCTTGACAGCACACCATCAGCGACTATAACGAATATCGATTTTGATGTGCCTTCTAAAATATGCTTATATATACATAGATTTACCTATATATTGCAAAAGATCTATCTAATGTTGTGTACAAGCTAAACGATATGTACCTTTATATATGTACCTATATATATCTATAGCCCGACTGGACTGGTCACCATGACACACTTTGACGGACATAGCATATCCGCTTGACACTTCACCATCAGCGACTATAACGAATATCGATTTTGATGTGCCTTCTACGTATGCCTATATATACATAGAATTACCTATATACAAGCTGATTTTACCTATGTACAAGCTGAACGATATGTACCTATATATACATTTATATGTCTATAGCCCGACTGGACGTCACCATGACACATTCTGACGGATATCAATTTCAATGTGCCTTCTACCATCTAGTTTTTAGATAATCCCTACACACACACGTGTTGTAATGAAATGTTATGTATATTTGATGTCAATTTATATAAAAGATATAACTTTTCAAAATCAGACGTTATTTACCCGACATATTCAAAAAAAAAAGAAGGTGTACTTTGAAAACCTTTCGGGTTTTGGTCCACAACTGTTTTGAACCAACTGATTTTTGATTTGGTTGAATGCCAATTTATAGTAGGGATCCGTACGAATTCAAAAAGGTATAACTTTTCAAAATCAGACGTTATTTACCCGAGATATTCAAAAAAATCATCAAAAAAGTTTCCATTTTCGAACGGACCCCGATTTTGAAAAAAAAACGTGATGTAACCCCTTGCCATTTTGACGATTTGGGTCAAAATTTAGGTTTTCACACTTTTGATGCCAATCGAAAGTACTGATCCTTACGAGTCCAAAAAGGTATAACTTTTCAAAATCAGACGTTATTTACCCGAGATATTCAAAAAAATCATCAAAAAAGTTTCCATTTTCGAACGGACCCCGATTTTGAAAAAAAACGTGATGTAACCCCTTGCCATTTTGACGATTTGGGTCAAAATTTAGGTTTTCACACTTTTGATGCCAATCGAAATTACTGATCCTTACAAGTCCAAAAAGGTATAACTTTTCAAAATCGGACAATTTTTGGCCGAGATATTTCAAAAAATCATCAAAGAAGGTGTACTTTGAAAACCATTCGGGTTTTGGTCCACAACTTTTCTGAACCAACTGATTTTTGATTTGTTTGAATGCAAATTTATAGTAGGGATCCGTACGAATTCAAAAAGGTATAACTTTTCAAAATCAGACGTTATTTACCCGAGATATTCAAAAAAATCATCAAAAAAGTTTCCATTTTCGAACGGACCCCGATTTTGAAAAAAACGTGATGTAACCCCTTGCCATTTTGGCGATTTGGGTCAAAATTTAGGTTTTCACACTTTTGATGCCAATCGAAAGTACTGATCCTTACGAGTCCAAAAAGGTATAACTTTTCAAAATCAGACGTTATTTACCCGAGATATTCAAAAAAAAAGAAGGTGTACTTTGAAAACCATTCGGGTTTTGGTCCACAACTGTTTTGAACCAACTGAATTTGGATTTGTTTGAATGCCAATTTATAGTAGGGATCCGTACGAATTTAAAAAGGTATAACTTTTCAAAATCAGACGTTATTTACCCGAGATATTCAAAAAAAAAGAAGGTGTACTTTGAAAACCATTCGGGTTTTGGTCCACAACTTTTCTGAACCAACTGATTTTTGATTTGTTTGAATGCAAATTTATAGTAGGGATCCGTACGAATTCAAAAAGGTATAACTTTTCAAAATCAGACGTTATTTACCCGAGATATTCAAAAAAATCATCAAAAAAGTTTCCATTTTCGAACGGACCCCGATTTTGAAAAAAAACGTGATGTAACCCCTTGCCATTTTGGCGATTTGGGTCAAAATTTAGGTTTTCACACTTTTGATGCCAATCGAAAGTACTGATCCTTACGAGTCCAAAAAGGTATAACTTTTCAAAATCAGACGTTATTTACCCGAGATATTCAAAAAAATCATCAAAAAAGTTTCCATTTTCGAACGGACCCCGATTTTGAAAAAAAAACGTGATGTAACCCCTTGCCATTTTGACGATTTGGGTCAAAATTTAGGTTTTCACACTTTTGATGCCAATCGAAAGTACTGATCCTTACGAGTCCAAAAAGGTATAACTTTTCAAAATCAGACGTTATTTAACCGAGATATTCAAAAAAATCATCAAAAAAGTTTCCATTTTCGAACGGACCCCGATTTTGAAAAAAAACGTGATGTAACCCCTTGCCATTTTGACGATTTGGGTCAAAATTTAGGTTTTCACACTTTTGATGCCAATCGAAAGTACTGATCCTTACGAGTCCAAAAAGGTATAACTTTTCAAAATCGGACAATTTTTGGCCGAGATATTTCAAAAAATCATCAAAGAAGGTGTACTTTGAAAACCATTCGGGTTTTGGTCCACAACTTTTCTGAACCAACTGATTTTTGATTTGTTTGAATGCAAATTTATAGTAGGGATCCGTACGAATTTAAAAAGGTATAACTTTTCAAAATCAGACGTTATTTACCCGAGATATTCAAAAAAAAAGAAGGTGTACTTTGAAAACCATTCGGGTTTTGGTCCACTACTGTTTTGAACCAACTGATTTTTGATTTGTTTGAATGCAAATTTATAGTAGGGATCCGTACGAATTCAAAAAGGTATAACTTTTCAAAATCAGACGTTATTTACCCGAGATATTCAAAAAAATCATCAAAAAAGTTTCCATTTTCGAACGGACCCCGATTTTGAAAAAAACGTGATGTAACCCCTTGCCATTTTGGCGATTTGGGTCAAAATTTAGGTTTTCACACTTTTGATGCCAATCGAAAGTACTGATCCTTACGAGTCCAAAAAGGTATAACTTTTCAAAATCAGACGTTATTTACCCGAGATATTCAAAAAAAAAGAAGGTGTACTTTGAAAACCATTCGGGTTTTGGTCCACAACTGTTTTGAACCAACTGAATTTGGATTTGTTTGAATGCCAATTTATAGTAGGGATCCGTACGAATTTAAAAAGGTATAACTTTTCAAAATCAGACGTTATTTACCCGAGATATTCAAAAAAAAAGAAGGTGTACTTTGAAAACCATTCGGGTTTTGGTCCACAACTGTTTTGAACCAACTGATTTTTGATTTGTTTGAATGCCAATTTATAGTAGGGATCCGTACGAATTCAAAAAGGTATAACTTTTCAAAATCAGACGTTATTTACCCGAGATATTCAAAAAAAAAGAAGGTGTACTTTGAAAACCATTCGGGTTTTGGTCCACAACTGTTTTGAACCAACTGATTTTTGATTTGTTTGAATGCCAATTTATAGTAGGGATCCGTACGAATTCAAAAAGGTATAACTTTTCAATATCAGACGTTATTTACCCGAGATATTCAAAAAAATCATCAAAAAGTTTCCATTTTCGAACGGACCCCGATTTTGAAAAAAAAACGTGATGTAACCCCTTGCCATTTTGGCGATTTGGGTCAAAATTTAGGTTTTCACACTTTTGATGCCAATCGAAAGTACTGATCCTTACGAGTCCAAAAAGGTATAACTTTTCAAAATCGGACAATTTTTGGCCGAGATATTCAAAAAAATCATCAAAAAAGTTTCCATTTTCGAACGGACCCCGATTTTGAAAAAAAACGTGATGTAACCCCTTGCCATTTTGACGATTTGGGTCAAAATTTAGGTTTTCACACTTTTGATGCCAATCGAAAGTACTGATCCTTACGAGTCCAAAAAGGTATAACTTTTCAAAATCAGACGTTATTTACCCGAGATATTCAAAAAAATCATCAAAAAAGTTTCCATTTTCGAACGGACACCGATTTTGAAAAAAAACGTGTTGTAACCCCTTGCCATTTTGACGATTTGGGTCAAAATTTAGGTTTTCACACTTTTGATGCCAATCGAAAGTACTGATCCTTACGAGTCCAAAAAGGTATAACTTTTCAAAATCGGACAATTTTTGGCCGAGATATTTCAAAAAATCATCAAAGAAGGTGTACTTTGAAAACCATTCGGGTTTTGGTCCACAACTTTTCTGAACCAACTGATTTTTGATTTGTTTGAATGCAAATTTATAGTAGGGATCCGTACGAATTCAAAAAGGTATAACTTTTCAAAATCAGACGTTATTTACCCGAGATATTCAAAAAAATCATCAAAAAAGTTTCCATTTTCGAACGGACCCCGATTTTGAAAAAAAACGTGATGTAACCCCTTGCCATTTTGGCGATTTGGGTCAAAATTTAGGTTTTCACACTTTTGATGCCAATCGAAAGTACTGATCCTTACGAGTCCAAAAAGGTATAACTTTTCAAAATCGGACAATTTTTGGCCGAGATATTCAAAAAAATCATCAAAAAAGTTTCCATTTTCGAACGGACCCCGATTTTGAAAAAAAACGTGATGTAACCCCTTGCCATTTTGACGATTTGGGTCAAAATTTAGGTTTTCACACTTTTGATGCCAATCGAAAGTACTGATCCTTACGAGTCCAAAAAGGTATAACTTTTCAAAATCAGACGTTATTTACCCGAGATATTCAAAAAAATCATCAAAAAAGTTTCCATTTTCGAACGGACCCCGATTTTGAAAAAAAACGTGATGTAACCCCTTGCCATTTTGACGATTTGGGTCAAAATTTAGGTTTTCACACTTTTGATGCCAATCGAAAGTACTGATCCTTACGAGTCCAAAAATGTATAACTTTTCAAAATCGGACAATTTTTGGACGAGATATTTCAAAAAATCATCAAAGAAGGTGTACTTTGAAAACCATTCGGGTTTTGGTCCACAACTTTTCTGAACCAACTGATTTTTGATTTGTTTGAATGCAAATTTATAGTAGGGATCCGTACGAATTTAAAAAGGTATAACTTTTCAAAATCAGACGTTATTTACCCGAGATATTCAAAAAAAAAGAAGGTGTACTTTGAAAACCATTCGGGTTTTGGTCCACTACTGTTTTGAACCAACTGATTTTTGATTTGTTTGAATGCCAATTTATAGTAGGGATCCGTACGAATTTAAAAAGGTATAACTTTTCAAAATCAGACGTTATTTACCCGAGATATTCAAAAAAAAGAAGGTGTACTTTGAAAACCATTCAGGTTTTGGTCCACAACTGTTTTGAACCAACTGATTTTTGATTTGTTTGAATGCCAATTTATAGTAGGGATCCGTACGAATTCAAAAAGGTATAACTTTTCAAAATCAGACGTTATTTACCCGAGATATTCAAAAAAATCATCAAAAAAGTTTCCATTTTCGAACGGACCCCGATTTTGAAAAAAAACGTGATGTAACCCCTTGCCATTTTGACGATTTGGGTCAAAATTTAGGTTTTCACACTTTTGATGCCAATCGAAAGTACTGATCCTTACGAGTCCAAAAAGGTATAACTTTTCAAAATCAGACGTTATTTACCCGAGATATTCAAAAAAATCATCAAAAAAGTTTCCATTTTCGAACGGACCCCGATTTTGAAAAAAAACGTGATGTAACCCCTTGCCATTTTGACGATTTGGGTCAAAATTTAGGTTTTCACACTTTTGATGCCAATCGAAAGTACTGATCCTTACGAGTCCAAAAAGGTATAACTTTTCAAAATCGGACAATTTTTGGCCGAGATATTCAAAAAAATCATCAAAAAAGTTTCCATTTTCGAACGGACACCGATTTTGAAAAAAAAACGTGATGTAACCCCTTGCCATTTTGACGATTTGGGTCAAAATTTAGGTTTTCACACTTTTGATGCCAATCGAAAGTACTGATCCTTACGAGTCCAAAAAGGTATAACTTTTCAAAATCGGACAATTTTTGGCCGAGATATTTCAAAAAATCATCAAAGAAGGTGTACTTTGAAAACCATTCGGGTTTTGGTCCACAACTTTTCTGAACCAACTGATTTTTGATTTGTTTGAATGCAAATTTATAGTAGGGATCCGTACGAATTTAAAAAGGTATAACTTTTCAAAATCAGACGTTATTTACCCGAGATATTCAAAAAAAAAGAAGGTGTACTTTGAAAACCATTCGGGTTTTGGTCCACTACTGTTTTGAACCAACTGATTTTTGATTTGTTTGAAAGCAAATTTATAGTAGGGATCCGTACGAATTCAAAAAGGTATAACTTTTCAAAATCAGACGTTATTTACCCGAGATATTAAAAAAAATCATCAAAAAAGTTTCCATTTTCGAACGGACCCCGATTTTGAAAAAAACGTGATGTAACCCCTTGCCATTTTGGCGATTTGGGTCAAAATTTAGGTTTTCACACTTTTGATGCCAATCGAAAGTACTGATCCTTACGAGTCCAAAAAGGTATAACTTTTCAAAATCAGACGTTATTTACCCGAGATATTCAAAAAAAAAGAAGGTGTACTTTGAAAACCATTCGGGTTTTGGTCCACAACTGTTTTGAACCAACTGAATTTGGATTTGTTTGAATGCCAATTTATAGTAGGGATCCGTACGAATTTAAAAAGGTATAACTTTTCAAAATCAGACGTTATTTACCCGAGATATTCAAAAAAAAAGAAGGTGTACTTTGAAAACCATTCGGGTTTTGGTCCACAACTGTTTTGAACCAACTGATTTTTGATTTGTTTGAATGCCAATTTATAGTAGGGATCCGTACGAATTCAAAAAGGTATAACTTTTCAATATCAGACGTTATTTACCCGAGATATTCAAAAAAATCATCAAAAAGTTTCCATTTTCGAACGGACCCCGATTTTGAAAAAAAAACGTGATGTAACCCCTTGCCATTTTGACGATTTGGGTCAAAATTTAGGTTTTCACACTTTTGATGCCAATCGAAAGTACTGATCCTTACGAGTCCAAAAAGGTATAACTTTTCAAAATCGGACAATTTTTGGCCGAGATATTCAAAAAAATCATCAAAAAAGTTTCCATTTTCGAACGGACCCCGATTTTGAAAAAAAACGTGATGTAACCCCTTGCCATTTTGACGATTTGGGTCAAAATTTAAGTTTTCACACTTTTGATGCCAATCGAAAGTACTGATCCTTACGAGTCCAAAAAGGTATAACTTTTCAAAATCAGACGTTATTTACCCGAGATATTCAAAAAAATCATCAAAAAAGTTTCCATTTTCGAACGGACCCCGATTTTGAAAAAAAACGTGATGTAACCCCTTGCCATTTTGACGATTTGGGTCAAAATTTAGGTTTTCACACTTTTGATGGCAATCGAAAGTACTGATCCTTACGAGTCCAAAAAGGTATAACTTTTCAAAATCAGACGTTATTTACCCGAGATATTCAAAAAAATCATCAAAAAAGTTTCCATTTTCGAACGGACCCCGATTTTGAAAAAAAAACGTGATGTAACCCCTTGCCATTTTGACGATTTGGGTCAAAATTTAGGTTTTCACACTTTTGATGCCAATCGAAAGTACTGATCCTTACGAGTCCAAAAAGGTATAACTTTTCAAAATCGGACAATTTTTGGCCGAGATATTCAAAAAAATCATCAAAAAAGTTTCCATTTTCGAACGGACACCGATTTTGAAAAAAAAACGTGATGTAACCCCTTGCCATTTTGACGATTTGGGTCAAAATTTAGGTTTTCACACTTTTGATGCCAATCGAAAGTACTGATCCTTACGAGTCCAAAAAGGTATAACTTTTCAAAATCAGACGTTATTTACCCGAGATATTCAAAAAAAAAGAAGGTGTACTTTGAAAACCATTCGGGTTTTGGTCCACAACTGTTTTGAACCAACTGATTTTTGATTTGTGAATGCCAATTTATAGTAGGGATCCGTACGAATTTAAAAAGGTATAACTTCTCAAAATTAGACGTTATTTACCCGAGATATTCAAAAAAATCATCAAAAAAGTTTCCATTTTCGAACGGACCCCGATTTTGAAAAAAAACGTGATGTAACCCCTTGCCATTTTGACGATTTGGGTCAAAATTTAGGTTTTCACACTTTTGATGCCAATCGAAAGTACTGATCCTTACGAGTCCAAAAAGGTATAACTTTTCAAAATCAGACGTTATTTACCCGAGATATACAAAAAAATCATCAAAAAAGTTTCCATTTTCGAACGGACCCCGATTTTGAAAAAAAACGTGATGTAACCCCTTGCCATTTTGACGATTTGGGTCAAAATTTAGGTTTTCACACTTTTGATGCCAATCGAAAGTACTGATCCTTACGAGTCCAAAAAGGTATAACTTTTAAAAATCAGACGTTATTTACCCGAAAACCATTCGGGTTTTGGTCCACAACTTTTCTGAACCAACTGATTTTTGATTTGTTTGAATGCAAATTTATAGTAGGGATCCGTACGAATTCAAAAAGGTATAACTTTTCAAAATCAGACGTTATTTACCCGAGATATTCAAAAAAATCATCAAAAAAGTTTCCATTTTCGAACGGACCCCGATTTTGAAAAAAAAACGTGATGTAACCCCTTGCCATTTTGACGATTTGGGTCAAAATTTAGGTTTTCACACTTTTGATGCCAATCGAAAGTACTGATCCTTACGAGTCCAAAAAGGTATAACTTTTCAAAATCAGACGTTATTTACCCGAGATATTCAAAAAAATCATCAAAAAAGTTTCCATTTTCGAACGGACCCCGATTTTGAAAAAAAAACGTGATGTAACCCCTTGCCATTTTGACGATTTGGGTCAAAATTTAGGTTTTCACACTTTTGATGGCAATCGAAAGTACTGATCCTTACGAGTCCAAAAAGGTATAACTTTTCAAAATCAGACGTTATTTACCCGAGATATTCAAAAAAATCATCAAAAAAGTTTCCATTTTCGAACGGACCCCGATTTTGAAAAAAAACGTGATGTAACCCCTTGCCATTTTGACGATTTGGGTCAAAATTTAGGTTTTCACACTTTTGATGGCAATCGAAAGTACTGATCCTTACGAGTCCAAAAAGGTATAACTTTTCCAAATCAGACGTTATTTACCCGAGATATTCAAAAAAATCATCAAAAAAGTTTCCATTTTCGAACGGACCCCGATTTTGAAAAAAAACGTGATGTAACCCCTTGTCATTTTGACGATTTGGGTCAAAATTTAGGTTTTCACACTTTTGATGCCAATCGAAAGTACTGATCCTTACGAGTCCAAAAAGGTATAACTTTTAAAAATCAGACGTTATTTACCCGAGATATTCAAAAAAATCATCAAAAAAGTTTCCATTTTCGAACGGACCCCGATTTTGAAAAAAAACGTGATGTAACCCCTTGTCATTTTGACGATTTGGGTCAAAATTTAGGTTTTCACACTTTTGATGCCAATCGAAAGTACTGATCCTTACGAGTCCAAAAAGGTATAACTTTTAAAAATCAGACGTTATTTACCCGAGATATTCAAAAAAATCATCAAAAAAGTTTCCATTTTCGAACGGACCCCGATTTTGAAAAAAAACGTGATGTAACCCCTTGCCATTTTGACGATTTGGGTCAAAATTTAGGTTTTCACACTTTTGATGGCAATCGAAAGTACTGATCCTTACGAGTCCAAAAAGGTATAACTTTTCCAAATCAGACGTTATTTACCCGAGATATTCAAAAAAATCATCAAAAAAGTTTCCATTTTCGAACGGACCCCGATTTTGAAAAAAAACGTGATGTAACCCCTTGTCATTTTGACGATTTGGGTCAAAATTTAGGTTTTCACACTTTTGATGCCAATCGAAAGTACTGATCCTTACGAGTCCAAAAAGGTATAACTTTTAAAAATCAGACGTTATTTACCCGAGATATTCAAAAAAATCATCAAAAAAGTTTCCATTTTCGAACGGACCCCGATTTTGAAAAAAAACGTGATGTAACCCCTTGCCATTTTGACGATTTGGGTCAAAATTTAGGTTTTCACACTTTTGATGCCAATCGAAAGTACTGATCCTTACGAGTCCAAAAAGGTATAACTTTTCAAAATCAGACGTTATTTACCCGAAAACCATTCGGGTTTTGGTCCACAACTTTTCTGAACCAACTGATTTTTGATTTGTTTGAATGCAAATTTATAGTAGGGATCCGTACGAATTCAAAAAGGTATAACTTTTCAAAATCAGACGTTATTTACCCGAGATATTCAAACAAATCATCAAAAAAGTTTCCATTTTCGAACGGACCCCGATTTTGAAAAAAAACGTGATGTAACCCCTTGCCATTTTGGCGATTTGGGTCAAAATTTAGGTTTTCACACTTTTGATGCCAATCGAAAGTACTGATCCTTACGAGTCCAAAAAGGTATAACTTTTCAAAATCAGACGTTATTTACCCGAGATATTCAAAAAATCATCAAAAAAGTTTCCATTTTCGAACGGGCCCCGATTTTGAAAAAAACGTGATGTAACCCCTTGTCATTTTGACGATTTGGGTCAAAATTTAGGTTTTCACACTTTTGATGGCAATCGAAAGTACTGATCCTTACGAGTCCAAAAAGGTATAACTTTTCAAAATCAGACGTTATTTACCCGAAAACCATTCGGGTTTTGGTCCACAACTTTTCTGAACCAACTGATTTTTGATTTGTTTGAATGCAAATTTATAGTAGGGATCCGTACGAATTCAAAAAGGTATAACTTTTCAAAATCAGACGTTATTTACCCGAGATATTCAAAAAATCATCAAAAAAGTTTCCATTTTCGAACGGGCCCCGATTTTGAAAAAAACGTGATGTAACCCCTTGTCATTTTGACGATTTGGGTCAAAATTTAGGTTTTCACACTTTTGATGCCAATCGAAAGTACTGATCCTTACGAGTCCAAAAAGGTATAACTTTTCAAAATCGGACAATTTTTGGCCGAGATATTTCAAAAAATCATCAAAAAAGTTTCCATTTTCGAACGGACCCCGATTTTGAAAAAAACGTGATGTAACCCCTTGTCATTTTGACGATTTGGGTCAAAATTTAGGTTTTCACACTTTTGATGCCAATCGAAAGTACTGATCCTTACGAGTCCAAAAAGGTATAACTTTTCAAAATCAGACCATTTTTGGCCGAGATATTTCGAAAAATCATCAAAGAAGGTGTACTTTGAAAACCATTCGGGTTATGGTCCACAACTTTTCTGAACCAACTGATTTTTGATTTGTTTGAATGCCAATTGATGGAATGGATCCGTACGAATTCAAAAAGGTATAACTTTTCAAAATCAGACGTTATTTACCCGAGATATTCAAAAAAATCATCAAAAAAGTTTCACATTGTATGTGAATTTGCGTTTAATCGTGAAATATGTTGAATTTACCGCGCTACATAAAGATATAATGAATATCCAAAAAACATATAGTCTTAGTTCCCCAGTAAGGTTTCGCAGGATACGCGTTTGTCTTCGAGAAGTTCGATTGAAATAAAAAAAGAGCCAGGTTACTTTGCGTATGATATTTATTGTTGTGGTTTCTTGCAATTTAAATATGTATTACAATAATTTTAAGAAAAAAATGCGCTTGTTTATTATGTTCACATCTATGCATGATGATTTTGTATAGTTGCCTTTTCTCATACACATATATATATATATATATGTATATGTATATGTATTTGTTATTGTTATTAATGTTTTTAGTACCTAGTTTATGCCATGTTACTAGAAGTATTGCCACGCATGTTTGCAGTTGATTGTGTAAGTGTGTGTGTGTGTGTGTGTGCCTAATAAGAAAAACATTTACGTATACATACATATACATTCAATATGTGTGTGTGTGTGTGTGTGTCGGTGTGTGTGTTGTTTTTGCATAATAACTATATTTTAAAATACGTTTAATAAGTTTTATCATTATCATATTTGCCGCTTTATAGTATTCAAATACTTTCACATATGTTCTTTCGTATTTCTTAACGCTGTAATCAATTCTTTTGAATGTATTTTCGTTGCGTGACGTTTCATTATTTGATTCATCAAGAAAAAACCAGAATGAAAATCAATGTGCTTTCATTATTGATGAAATCTGCATCGATAATGTATAAATATTTTGAGCGCATCTCCCATATATTCGTTTGTAATCGTAATTGTATATATATATATGAATTAAAAGACAATTAATTAGCTAATTCGTATTGTGATGTCGAGTTTAACGATAATGAACAATACTGAAACTATGAAACATACAAATAACGATTCTTTCATCAGCCAGGGGTCTACGTTCATATCGGATTAGTTACATGTAACCGTCGTATATATATATATATATATATATATAAAGGCATAAATACGTAAAATTACATCCATAAAAAAAAAACAAGGGGAAATGCATTTGAAATTTGTGTATAAAGTGCAACAAATTTTCAATTCTGTATATATATATATGTTGTATATATGAATATGTACATCGAATACCCTTAATGTGGTATGTGTATAATAAAACATTTTATATGTATGTATGTCTGTTTGTAAGTATGTATGTACATATGTATGTCAATTTGCACACTTTTTATTGTTAAATGAAAAGCATTCCGATTTGCTAAAAACATGTAAAAACCTATAAGTATTTTTAAAATCGTAAACTAGCTACGAATTGCTGTGCTATGAAATATATATTGAATGGGTTTCGACTAAAAACATTGCGAAGAGCCATAGTATATACAACATGGGAAAATAACAGTGTGCCCGAATATATTTGATTTAGTTTGTATAATTAAACAAAGAGATGCTAGTCGGGAGTGCACGACTAGGGAATACCCTGAACCCTCTTCTTCAAACACCAAATGCAGATACATATGCTAGTCTAGAAGTCTCCAGATCTTATAACTTGGAAAATTTGCTAAAAAAACAGGATTTCGATATCGATATGTCTATCGATTACCTAGCAACGGGACAAGTTATCGGTTATCGGAAACAAACTCGAGCTGCGCGGGCACTCGGAGGAGCTACAGCTTAAAGCTTTCAAGTCCCTAGCTCTTATAGATTCTGAGATTCTTGCGTTCATATAGACGGACGGACGGACATCTCTAGATCGACTCGGCTGATGCTGATCAAGAATGGTCTCGGAGATGCTTCCTTCCACCTGTTACATACATTAAACCATAACCATTTTCAATGGGTTCAGGGTATAAAAACAATAGCCTTGATTTGAGGTGCACTAACAAATAAATGGGCGGACCGACATGGCTCGAATGTGATGCACATTCGTACAAATTAAACAATACATATGCCCATTTAATGGGATTACGGTATAAGCAATAACATATCTTATCGGTATTCCGAAGAAATCGACTCTACCCAAAGCACGAAGCACACGCGACGCAGCTCAAGAGCCAAATTGGGCTTCATATTGGGGTTTACAAGGGAACGCGAATTGTTGCCGCGTCTCATCGATTTTGGTAAGAGTACACCGTGTCGGGGTTAAAAAATTAGCTAGTTTTATTTACTAAGAAATATAATCGTACATATTTGATTATTTATGTAATTAATCATTACGTTTTTGTTGACCTAGATATATAGAACTATCAGTCTCACGTCCCATACCAAAACAACTAAGAAAAAGAAAAACCTAAATATGTTAACTCAAATCTGTTAACTTAAATATGTAAACTTAAATATGTTAACTTAAATCTGTAAACGTAAAGATGTTAACGTAAATCTGTAAACGTAAATCTGTAAACGTAAATATGTTAACGTAAATATGTAAACAGCATAATGTGTTTATGTGTTGCTTCTGCTTGACATCGCGGTCTGGCTATTTATGTGCGACCAGGGTATAAATATTTCTAATGGATAATACTTAGGTAGACATTTCATGCGTGTTTATATACTACTCATGCTCGGGGTATATTGGCATATTGTTCAAAATCTCTTGAACAGGGACATTTATATATGATGTACTTATGTACATACATACGTACAGCTATGTGCTGTGTGCTGTGTCTAAGGTTCTTTTGATTTTCATTTGGCAATGGGTACACATACATACATGCATACACACTCGCTCACGTATGTATATGAATGCTTGTATGTACGACATTTAGATCTAACCCGCATATGTACGAGTTTTGTTTCTTAACATTTCTTAACAATTCTATTAATCAAGTATTAATGATATTACAGAGTCCGAAGGCTAGCCGAAGTCTTCGCATCTTGTGTACGTTGTGATGTCTGTTAGCAAGTGTGACAAAGAGTGTGATATATACGGATAGAGGTGAAATTCGTGCATGTGACAGACAGATATAGACACATAATGCTTCAGTTAACCAGATTAAATATCAATTTTCGTTTCGCTCCATGCCAATTTCCAGTTGTGTTAAAGTATTTCCGTCTCATACACCTGCTTAGTGGTCATTGTAGCTGCTTGCAATTGTGTGTTCGCAGCAGCAGCTGCAGCAGCAGAAGCAGAAGCAGCAGCAGCAGCTCCTGTACCAACCGTTCCAACAACAACAACACCACCACCGCCGCCGACCACACCACCCGTAGCATCACTGATCAAGAGACCGTTTGTAGCCACAGTTGTCTCAGCCGCCGCCGCAGCATCGCCACAGGCCAGATTCAATGCGGCGATCTTTTGCTGTATATTCGATTCGCTGCCGAGATGCTTGAGCATTGCACCGCCTGGTAGATCTTGTGTGGGACAGGATATGTCCACCGAGGGTATTTTGCTCATTTGCTGCAAACGCTGATATTGTTCCTGCAATAGCTTTTGCTTCTTTAATAGCTCCTGGTGCCGCATCTCGAGTGCAACCTGGCGCTGGGCATGATCGTTGCCGGACTCATTGCCGCTGGAGTTGTCGCCGCTGGAGGTGTCGCCACCGCCGATAACGACAGTTTCGATGCTGATGATATTGTCAGCAATATTGTTGTTGGCAGCAGCAGCTGCGGCAGCTATATTCTGTGGCACATTCGGGCTTGTCGGACTGGCCAGTGGACTGCGTGAGCTGGTACGCGGCGGCGGTGGTGGCGGTATGCGTTTGTGGCCCACTTTAGTTATCAAATCGGCATTACGCTCGGGAACTGGTGGCTTCATGATGATGCTGCTGCCACCGCCATTAGCTAGACCGTCACGCGGACCAGTGGCTGGGCATTCGTTGTCCGATTCGCTCGGGAAGGAGTGCAGGCGACGTAAGCTGCCCATATTGGTGTGCACCATTAGCTGCTGCTGCTGCTGCTGTTGCTGCTGCTGCTGCTGCTGCTGCTGGGATTGGGATTGGGACTGCTGATGGGTCAATGGAGCACGTGCAGCACCTGTTGCCACAGCCATGACCATGCTGTTAGTGTTGGCCTGTTGCATATTTACGTTGGTTTCTGTGAAAAGGCGAGCCTGCGATATTTGCGTGGTGACGGTACTCTGTACAGCGGCCTGGGCGCTCTCATCGGATGCCGAATCTTCGGGGCGTACCTTTGTCAAGACACTCGATAGATGTCAATAAGTCTATATATATATAATATGCGGAACCAACACGAGCCAGTTTAAGATTTCGATTCTTGATACCGACAGAGGACAAATCGATTTCGAACAGATCGCTTGGTCTATAAACCCGATTCATGTTTACTCAGATCATTTCAGATTCCAAAATCTTTGATCAGAATCGAAATCGAAAAAAGGCCCGTAAATCACTTACCTCGAATTGTTGTTTTTGTTGCTGCTGCTGCTGTTGTTGTTGTTGTTGTTGTTGGGCAATTGGCTTTGAAAAGGTCTTCAGCTCGTCTAGCAGAGCATCGAGTGCGTTTTCGGGTGCGAATCCCCCGCTGATAGCGAACGACCCCATCCTGGGTGTTGGGATTGGCTACAAAAGAAATATACATACAATTGTACAATTGCGAATGCATAAATAATATATTGCAGCGATATTCAATTGAAAAAAAATTGAAGTTTCAAAACATTGCACATTTATACATAGTTATTGTATGTATATATACTTCATGTGATTACAGTATATTGTTGAAAGTTAAACAAATAAATACATTTCGTACAACTTCGAAAAGGACAAAAAGGAAACAAACAAACAAAACCCTTAAAGAAAAACGACAAAGCGATGTTGCCTCAAATTAACAGCTAGCATACGAATGTTTCATGCTGTGCACAAGGACAACATGCACTCAAAGGACATCTAAGTAACTACAACATCAAGATCTTAAACATTTGCCACATTCTATTGAGTACTTGGGTTAACATGCGAAATAATACGAATCAGTGTGGAAGAGAAGACGTTTCAAGTCACGAAAGAAGGCTTAAAACTAGCTTCTGTTTCTTAAACTACATCTAAATGTGTTTCAGGCCTTGAACTTGGCCCAGTTTCATGCAGCAATAAAGAAGTTCGTGTTAATAAGATAAAAGCAAACAAAACAAGCTCAAAGAAAGTTTGACAGCTGTGAGCAGAAGAAAGTTGACTTCTTATTTAAGCGACATGAGTTATGTAAGATGTATATTGAACATGGCTCCAAATGAAGTCTTCACCGATTAGATATATTTGGTTTAAGTTCGGGTTCAATTGTTTATCAGTCAGTAAATGAATAGACATTGTTGTTGTTGTTGTTGTTGTTTTTTTGGTTGTTTTTTGGATAGATAGCTAGATCATAGTTAAAACGAAATAGATGTAGATACATATATCAAGGCGTCGATGACTGAGCGTGTACAATGATGGTTAAATAGATGGTTAAAACTTCAAAGACAACAATCGACGATGAGTGTGGAACATAAATGTCTGACTGTTTGCATACTGCATACATTGATTATTGAGAACTTGGCCTTTCAATTGTTTCAAATTTGTTCAATTTTGTTTATGTATAACAATATATTGACTGCACGCAACAAACTTACATTTAAGTTCTTATAAAGACATACGATTTTTATATTATATTTTATGGTTTTTTTTTTGTGTTTTTTCAACTACAACATTAATATACATATATTATTTTCTTATAGATTTGTATTTTGGGTTTTTGGTTTTGGTTTTTAACAGCTTTTAAAAAATATGTAAAAAGAAACGAAATTCTATAAATATGTTTGCATATTTGAAGTCTTCGGAACACCGAATCTTACTCTTTCCAAAAGTTGTACAATTCTTGTTAAGGATTTGTATACCCTTGCAGAGGGTATTGCAATTTTGTCGCGAGTTGTGTAACGCATAGAAGAAGACATCTACGAGACCATCAAGTATATATGTTTTCTTGTTCGGTATCAAGACAGTCGAGTCGATATAGCCATGTCCTTCAGTCCTTCTGTCCATCTGGCCTTCTGCCTGTTCCTATGCGAACTTGTCTCTCAGCTGTATCTTCATGAAACTTTGCAGAAGTCCCTCTCTCTCTCTCTCTCTCTGTTGCACGCAGCACATATGTCAGAACCTGGATCGGACTCTTAAATCATATATCTCCCATAGGAACGATCGTTCGCCAAATAGGTCCTTGTATGAACAACTTTGTTGCTTAACTCTTGTTATCTTATCTAGACCAAACTCGGCATTCATTACTTGAACTATGCGCCTCATATATATGCAAAATCCTTTCAACATCGGACAACTATATCATATATCTTCCATAGGAACGATCGAAGATAGTTGTTGTATGGAAAACTTTTTAGTCATTCGAGATACTTTGACTAAACACGGCATATAAAGTTTTCACTATGCGCCCTTCATCTTTGTAAAATCCTATCAACATCGAACTCCTATATCATATATCTCCCATAGGAACAATCGGTCGATAACTAGTTTCTTCATTACAAATCTTTATCAAACTTCATAATCAAGTTATCTTGACCAAACTCGGCAAACATCTCGACCAAACTATTTGCCCTTTGCTCCTTAGCTTGCGGACAAAGCGCTTTGAGCAATATGAGAAGGTTGCGTCTGCAAGAGTATTAGATCTTCGGCGTGCCGAAGCTGGCATTTTTTTCGCGTTTCTTTTGTTCTTTTGTGCTACGAAATCATAAATTCCAATTACTGCGAAAAGTCAGCGGCAGTCATCATCAAAAGTGAATCATAAACTGATCAAAATTGTTGTTGTCTTTTAAATAAGAAAAACAAAAACACGTATATATATATGTATGTATATATTCAATTGTTTCTTGTAGACGTTATGCATGTTAGATGAAAACGAAAATCTGTATTGTCATCATATCCATTCGAGGGGTAAGTAGAAAGTGAAGGCGGGACAGGGCCTTCCACGTACATACATGCATGCACACAAGTTAATGATAATTTGTTTCAGTTATTGTTAAACTTTTTGCGAAAGAGCTTTTTACATAAATAGATGACGAAAACAAACGGAAAACAAAGGAAAAGACACACACACAACAGAGGAGTTGAAGTGGAAACAGATTGTTCGTATTTTGTAAAGTTGTCTGAAAGTTCTCTCGAAATTCTCTGTCGAAGGGCACAGCAAAAATATTGCTAATGAAATTGACTCTAATCATTTGGCAACTAATACATACATATCGAGTCTTTGTACATAATAAGATTTGTAAACAACAGACTAGCTTATCCTAATGCATTAGTGGCGGCCAATGAACAAGTTCGCTGCATTAGGCTTATCAGGAGCTTCAACACAATGCGTCCTTTTCAAGCTGAACAATGTCAGCTCCTTGACATCTCCTTGACTATATAAAGTATATATATACTAGATGAAACATAAATAAACTTTTATTGGAACATGAGTGTTAAGCCATACACATGGAGCTGACTGTACCTATGCACATTACATCAGAGCATAATATATCTATAGCCAAATTGTGCTTGGAATGTTGCAAATTAGAGCTCAGTATGCGACACATTTATACCCTTTCTGGCGGGTATTCGAAATATGTCGCGAAATGCGTAACGCAATGAAGAAGACATCTTGCAGCGCATAAGATATATGCCCTTGATTAGTATCAATTGCTCTGTCAGTAATGAAACTCTTCATTAGCTCATTAGCTCTCTGAGAACTTGCCGAATCGGAAGATTATATCATAAAAGCTATCGGCAGCATAGGAAAGATTTGTCGGAAATGCATTTCTTGTCCATCCAGATATCTTGAACAATGCATATAGTAATGTTCATTAGATGGTGAACAATGCTAATAGCATTGGATGAGTACATCGAGTCTTTTGAGTCATTTTTGTGATAACTTTTCGATTCAATCGCCTCGCACATTTGCTAAGGTTTTGCCTTTGCTTAGCTTGCAAATATATATGTGTGTATTAGTTTATTGTTTCAAATCATTTAGTCGATAGTTTAACAATGCAGTCTGTATACAGATATAGTTAGATGGATGTAGAGGGGTGCACGGGCAGACCACAGACGAAAGCAATGAAAACAGATATTGAATAAGAATACAATTATTTGAGCACACAGTGAGGTGTTTGGGGGCACACTTGAATAATGTGTGTGTGCGTGTGTGTGTGTGCGTGTGTGTGTGTGCGTGTGTGTGTATGTGTGTGTTATATATATATTTGTTAGTTAGAGGAACATCTGGGATTTAGTATTTAATGAAACGGGGGGAATAAAAACGATTTTTCTACCACAGAGTTTTTTAGCTGTTAAAAGTCTTTCAAAACATGTATTTTTTAAGAAAACAAAAAATTGCTTTTTTTTTGTCAATTCCATTTACCTTTCGTTTATTTATTGCTTGCCTGTCATTGCCTACGTTCAAGCATTGATTTTGTTTAATTTTGACTATAATATTGGGCGATCTATATAATTATGTTTTAGGTACTTTGATCCGTAGCTTTATCAACAGATTTTTAGCTGTTCATAAACATTTGTTTGATTTGGAATTCCTTTCGCGTTGAGCATATGCAGGAATTGTAGCCCCGAAGTGTGCACACACACACACACGCACACTCACTCACACGCACACACACACTCACACACACACACTAGCACACACTCACACTCACACACACACACACACACACACACACACACTCGCACACACACATTCAGGGTGTTTGGTTTTTGGATAAGGACAAGCCCCTTTTGGAAAGCACACACATTCATATGTTTAGACACAAGTTAGATATATGTATATTGTATATGCAACTAATGATTATTGCTTGTGTGTGTGTGTGTGTGTGTGTGTGTGTGTTGGGCTAATATGAGCTTTGAAATGGTTTTTGAGTATTAATTGGAAGTTTATAGCAGTAGTAAGTAGTATACAAAAATATAAACTAGTTATGTTTAATGCGGAGCAAATAATGTTTAGCTAAAATAAAATGGACATAGTTTTATGAGTTCATCATTTTAAAAATTGGTTTCTTTTTTTTTAGTAATTTAAGTATTTTTTTGGTATTTTTTGATATTATTTCGGTATTTTTGGTATTTTAAAGATAATTTTGGTATTTTTCGGTATTTTTGGTATTTTTTTTTGTAAATATTTGTATTTTCAGTCATTACTCAGTAATTGCCTCTTTGAAGTTAGAACTCCATCGCCAGTTAAACTATGTGGTTGTTGTTGTTGTTGTATACGATATCAAAATTGTTAGTTCCAAAAAAAGGCAAGAAGAAGAAAACGAAATAACTAGGTAAACCACATTTGATAAGACTTTGTTTATTTTAGCTTTGATTGGTGTTTTGTCATCATATCAATATATGAATAGCGTGTTCAATACGTAAAACGTTTTTTTTTTTTTATTCATTAAAAATAAACTTTGAAACTTTTTCTTTTTCATTGTAAATGGTTCCCACTTTTATGGTAGATGAAGAAACATCGGTGAAGCTTCGGGTTGCACTTTGCCTTAACAAAACTCAAAGACAAAACAAAAAACAAAAGAAAAAGAAACGGAAATAAAAATCAACTATTGTGGGATTTGGAGTTAACTATAAGTTATAGAATCAAATGAAGCATAAAGAAGGTGTCGCAGTATGAACAGAAAACTACTTATTTTAACAGCCAATTGCAACTTGTTCAAACTAAACTGCACAAAACGAACAAACAAACAAACAAACGAACGAACAAACAACAAACAAATAGGAAAGTAATACGAAAACAAAGCAAACGAACCAATTGTTAAGTTAATTGATGATGAATGTTTAACTAGAAAGCACTAAATAGCTTGCTTGTTGAACCCTCGCAAAGTAACTCAAACATAACCTTTTTAAACTTTTCGATGCGATCTATTCAAGATCCAAAGAGATTCAAATAAGTTAAACATTCCTTACATAGATACACACCAAATCGATTTGCTTGATATATATCTTAACATACATCTATTGGATTAGATGACGATCTCTGCAAGATCTCAAGGTAGCCGAGAAGTTCGAAGACAACTCAAAAGTTTGGGGTTCCCCTTGAATGGTCAACCTTAGTTGAAACCTTTGGCGAGATTTGCACAGCTGAAACTCATTCAATTGCTGAATGTCCAAAAAAGTTCATTTGCCCTACTTGAAACTAAACACAACAAGTTTGTGTGCTCTATGCTGCTTGGTTAGCATTACATTAGGGGTATTCGAAAATGTTCTGTACTTTTTCTTTTGACTAGTTCAATGCACGTGTTGAAACATAAACATGTAAACTTAAAGCAAGTTACGATCGAGTATAATAACTGCAAAAGAAGATTTAACAGTTATTGATGAACTTGCTGAAAGATTTTGGTCTTAACTTGTTTTGCTTTGTTCGCTTCTCGCGCCAAGATTCACTCAACTAGCCCAAAGGCAGAATGTGCTCAGCAATTGAATTGTCAAAGAACTTCTTATTCATAGCTAACAATGCTTCGTTTCGTTCGAATCCCTGATCGAATGGAATGTTATTTGAATCTCTGGAAATATCTCGAAAATGTCGCAAGCAAAGTTACCTCTGAGATACCCTATCGGGCGGGCTTTAACGGTATTTTGGCAAGGTAATTAGTGTGCAAAAGAAAAGTTCATTTGGAACAAATCAAACTTGGCCAATGCATACTTCGTTCGGTCAAAAGCAACTAGTTTTTTTTTGTTTTTTTGTTTTTTTACAAAATATATTTTCAAAACATTATAGTATATATATGACACGGTATGGTACGGTGTTTTATGCGCAAAAATAGCATTGGCTTTACAGCCCTAGGTGTTTTTTTTTTTTTGTTAATAACTATTTTGAGTGTAATTGTTTTTCAAGAATATGTATATATATATATAGAGAGAGAGTTCTATGGCCAGCTATTGCGGGGGGACTCACCTTGTCGGGCACCGAAATATCGGCGGAACGCAAAGACTCTTCGTTAACCGACGGCTCATTGGGTGGTAATCGTTGTTCCTGTACGCTGGCCAAACTGTTTCGCGGGGGAGGAAGGACGAAAATTGTATATTAGCAAAGTATATAAACAATGTTTAGGTTAAAGTCCAGCATCGGTTAATCGATTTGGGCTACTCAACTCGAGCTGCTCGAGCTACACAGTTTGAGTCTCACATGTTTGATCGAGCGCAGTTTGAGTCTTGACATGTTTGATCGAGCACCGTTTGAGTCTCGACATGTTTGATCGCACCAATTGCTCGAGCATATAGGATAGCTAGGCATTTCGGTTAAATCGATGCGGGGCTCTAGTTGAAATTTACAAACCGTTTGAGTGTCACCAACGTGCCCGTAAGCTTTTTGCAGCGTCGCAAGGCCGACTCGAGGCGATCGGGCTCTTCTTTTAGGAACTTTTCTTCACGTACCACCTTCTCCATTTCGTTAGATAATATGCAACGCAAGCCGTTCGATAGTGTCGGAAATTTGAGCTTCAGTTCGGCAACAGTTTTGCTAAAATTTGTCAGAATTGTCAGAAGCCAGTTTATACATTAACTTATTGGACATACCTTGCACGACTTAATACCAGGGCCATGTCCTCGACAGCTGTCATATTGACGCGCGTACGTCGATTGATTACCTCGCCGCGCAGGTTCTCCACCGAAGCCTCCAAGTCGCTTAGATCCTTTTCAAGTCGTATGACCTCCTGCTTGTACAGTTCCTCTTCTCTCGAGATGCGCGTCGTGTCCTGGTCGCTTTGCCCCCAAAAGTTGCCACTGCTGGCCAACAATGTGGCACGTATGCGCATAAATGTGCTCTTGATATCTTCGCGCACGGCTACGGATTGAGCCTGCGATAACCGCCTCAGTGTTCGCACCTCCATGCGCAGGTCCTTTGCCTTTTTCTGCAGGCCACGCAAATGATTGTAGACCTCCGGTGCGAGTGCAATGTCCGCGCGATAGCTGGGATGGGAGGTCTGGGCCAACACAATGGGTTTTGGCGGTGGAGGGGGCTTTAGGCGATCGCGCTCTGTGGGTTGTTGATTCAATTGTAAGCGAACGAACAGCTAATTAAATCATTTACGAATTTGATTATTTCTAAAAAGTATATATTTTACGTGAATTGCGTTTAATGCATGCGTGAGTTTGTTGTAAGTCTTTGAAAGTAGCCCTGCGTTTCGAGAATTGATTCCCTTCGTTACTTTTTTTTTGGCGCTCTTACCTTGAGACGATGTACGTGGCAAGGTAGACGACTTGATTGCCGGCTTGGTTGGTTTCGTATCAGCTTTGGTTCCGTTGCAGAATTATTTGTTTGAATAGGGATGAGTGTGTTAATATATATATAATGGCAACAAGTTTGGATCTGTAGTCTTTGGTTCTACACAAAGGGTACATCAACTTTTTCTACAATTGTCTAAATGATTTACTGATATATATATATACATATATATCTGTATGATAGATAAACAAAATAAGGTCATGGAATGCAAAGTCAATGTCCAAACATCGTTTAACTTAGTTCATGTGATGTTTCAACACAAATCAAATGAAGCAAATAAGCGAAAACAAAGAATGATATATACAATTTTTGATGATTTGTAATTTGATGAATTTGGTTTTATTTACCAGCATGTAGGGGACTATGAGACTTGGGTATACCCTGTATATCGTCGCTAAATGAAACAGATTTCTCAAAGGACACGGATTTTTCTGAAAGAAAAAACAACACATGTCTGGAACACTGATGTTTGATCAAAAGTTAGAGTACACTTACGACAGGAGTTCTTGCCCAGTTTGGGTGCTTTTTCTCTGATATATAGCTCATCGGCGGAACCATTAGCTAAGGGTATAAAGTAAAGATTAGAGATGAGAACGCATTGCAATCGAAAGCATTCAAGCAAATCAAGTCCTAGCCGTTCGAGTCGTTGCAACTCGAACAGCTCGAGCCGTTGCAACTCGAACAGCTCGAGCCGTTGCAACTTGAACAGCTCGAGCCGAAGAATGTGGTCTTAACTTGCTTGAGCTCACGATCGGGTTAACTTAGAATCATAATACCTTGCATTTGTGATGGCACAACGAGATAGTTGGAGTCTAATGTGGGCACAGCCATTGGCGCAATTTGGGGATTTTGATTGACCAAAGCCTTCTGGACCAATCCAGTCAGATTGGCCAATTGTCGCTCCATATGCTCAACGCGTATGCGATGCAAATCTTCAGGCCTGTAACGACAAATCAGAACATTCGACACGCTATTGAACAGATATAGTCTTTGATTTGCACACTTGTCGGGCCCCACAGCTGTGACAAGTATATTCGGTCGCATTTCCGCCGCCAGCCAAGCTCTAATTGGGCAACCAAGCCTAAACAAAAAACAAGGCGTCGAACTTAAAGCTTGAAAGTCGAAATGATTTGGCCAGGCAAGCGTTACAAAGACCGCGCACCGCAATCGCATTCATGGCCATTCGCATGCATACACACAGTCGCTTCTTGCAGGCCCACGTGCCAGGCGGCAGAGAACCATGGCCTATTGCAGCGGTAGATATTCACGCGTTTGTTAGCCAATAAACTGAAGCTCTTTATTCTGATCGATATCTTGTTGCTTAACAGTGGGCAGCACGCCGGAACGCTTTGCAAATTGTTTGTCAAATTTTCGAATACAAGAGTTGCTGGTATTGAAGAAATCAATGGAACTGATGCGTCTGGACGAGACCCAGGGCGGAGACCCAACCGATGATATTGCCAGCTGCAACAATGCAACGACTGATGAGCCCCAGCGCATGGCTCTAATGGCTGCGGATCGGTAGGTCGTTTAATGCTTTGCCTTTCTTTAGCTGCTATTCACGATCTTGTTGTAGGGGCGACCATGGCATGTCGGGCGGTGGCAGCCAACAGCCCTGGCAAAGCGATCCGGCAGCCGCCTGGGTCGAGGAGAAGCCATCCAAGCTGCAGACCTTGTTTCAAATAAGCATAACTGCCCTGGCTTTTCTCTCGTTTGGCGGCTATTTGCTGTGCCTCATCGTACAGGCCATTAAGAGCAAGGGCACAACCTATTTTCATCCGGTGGCCACAGCAACAACAACCAATAACAATGGGAACGTGAAGCGCATAAAAATTTACAGACGCAGCCGGCGAAGACGCAGCATCCACTCGGCTCCCATCCCAAATATACTCTTGGCGGACTATGCGACCTATATGGAATCCGTGCGAAGTCAGCGCTTGGGCTATGCTCACCTGGTTGGGTCGTAGATCTGATTACCACGATGCGGCAGACGGTTAGGGCCCACTTTGATGCCGTACAACGAGTACTGGTCTTCCGCGAGGGCCACATCGCTGTGAAGATAGTAGAAAGAGAAGGATTATACTGCTCAATCCATGCACATAACATAACACATACATATACATCAATATATAAGAAAAAACTCCCCATATTTTGTCTTAGCGAAAGCCTACTCAATTTACTAATTATAACTATTATTCTATTTCTATTATATATTTCATTATGAACAATAACAAACTTAATAATCAGATATAGAAATGGCTGCCGGATTTGAACCGACGACTTTTCGCTTGTTAGATCGATGCTCAGACATCTATTTGGCTAAATCTTGCTTAGACTTAGTTCAGTTTCTTACGAACGTTTTCCGCCAATTTTCCACTGCTGCGGGTGGAATTGTTAAGTTCTTATGTAGAGAATCATTAAGTTCTTGTGTAGAGCTTTGAAAATATGTTTAAAGCAAATCGGACACCACTTAAAACTCCGACAAACAAAATCTTTCAATCGCATTCCCAACAAAGAAGTTTGGATTCTGCGAAAAGTGAGAAACACGTATCGAATGATGTTGTATGTAGATCTTTGGAAAAGAATATGAGGGTGGACCGCATTCATACCAAGGAGGAATGGATTTTCTAATAAGTGAGAAACAACCCTCAAATGAATTTGAACAAAGATCTTTGAAATTGAGTTTAAGGCCGATCGGATGGTGAACAAAAATGTTTCATACAAACGTTTTTCGCGATTTTGCCACACTTGCGGGTGGAACTTCCCGTAACGACGTTTTAACGTGCACTTTTATCACATAAGGTAACTACAGGCTGTGCGCTGATCATCAATCAGTCAGTCAATAAGTCAGTCAATCAGTAAGGCAATCAGTCAATCAGTAAGACAATAAGTTAGTCAGTCAGTCAATCGGTCAATCAGTCAGTCAATCAGACAGTCAATAAGTCAGTCAGTCAGTCATATTGTTTCAGTCAGTCAGTCAATCAGTCAGTATGTCAGTCAGTTAGTCAGTCAGTCACTCAATCAGTCAGTCAGTCGGTCAGTCTGTCAATCAGTTGGTCAGTCAATCAGTCAGTCAGACAGTCAGACAGTCAATCAGTTAGTCAGTTAGTCAGTCATTCAAAAAGTCAGTCAGTCAGTCCATCAGTTAGTCAATCAATCAGTCAGTCAGTTAACAAGGCAGTGAGTCAGTCAATAAGCCAGTCAATCAATCAGTCAGTCACTCAACAAGTCAGTCAGTCAGTTAATAAGCCAGTCAATCAGTCAGTCAGGACGAACAGTTTTATATATAGAGATATCTTGTAGCTAACCTTTGTTCCTCGTCAATGATGGGCGCCACAACCGCGCCTCGTGTGCCGTACTGGCTGTAGTATGGTTCCTCATAGTTGCCACGGACGCTCCGTTCCGGGGAGCTGGTGTATCCGTCTGCAAGATCAACTCGGTTAAAAGTGGTCAATCGTTGACGATAATTCGTGTGTAACTTGAATTCTTGTAGTATATAGGATACAAGAAACAAAAACAAATACTATTCATACAA
The DNA here is from genome assembly GCA_037075305.1 of Drosophila kanekoi. NCBI lineage: Eukaryota > Metazoa > Arthropoda > Insecta > Diptera > Drosophilidae > Drosophila > Drosophila kanekoi. The sequence continues at coordinate 698,178 of JBAMCE010000043.1, read as the reverse complement.
GAAACTAAGAGAGAACTATATAAATTTACGAATCAGTTCGATATATAAATCAAACTAATTTGTAATTGACACACGCTCAATTTTGGAACCCATAAAAAGCGTAGCCAATGCATTTTATAGATGAACTTATACTTATATAGTATATGAATGTACATGGCAAAAAAGTTATTCGTTCTTAACGTAAGTAAAGGAGAAAAACAAATAGGTATATATAGTCGTGTACCTGGTATACTGTATAATTGATCCGAGGAATATGGAAACAGGGGTTCCATGCTACCCCTTCGATTAATCGATCTGAATGGTTTCACGGGCGTTCCTTTTATATTTTATTTAATTATACATAATATATTTACGCATGGTGTTTTTGTTGTTTTGGTTTTTTTTTTTTTTGTAAACAAAGCATGTTCAACAATTGTATGTATGTATAAATATGTATGTAGGCTATTAGACATACATATTTATTAAGATAGAATATAAAACAAACTCTTTTGTAATTTATACCCAAGTTTTGCAATAACGTTAATTAACTTATGGAACATAAGTCTAAAGGAAACACAAGAAACAACAACTAATCTTTTCAAGACCTTGCAGACAAACTATTTACATATATTTCATATATCTGTATATATATATATTTACATCTCATATTCAGATTGGGTCGAAATCGCAAAAACAGACAGACAAACGGACAAACGGAGTTGTCCTTAACAAGATGATTATGCTGAACAAAGGAAAATGTGCTTTAAATGTCATCGAACAACTTTACAACACTTAAAACGGACTCGGACTTGAATGCGTTACACACACATATACACATACGTACACACATATGTATACACACACGTATAAACACACGTATACACACACATATACACACACGTATACACACACATATACACATATGTATACACACACATATACACACACATATACACATACATATACACATACATATACACATACATATACACATACATATACACATACATATACACTCACGTATACACATACATATACACATACATATACACAAACGTATACACATACGTATACACATACATATACACATACGTATACACATATGTATACACACACGTATACACACACGTATACACACACGTATGCACATACATATACACAAACGTATACACATACGTATACACATACATATACACACACGTATAAACATACATATACACATACATATACACATACATATACACATACATATACACATACATATACACACACGTATACACATACATATACACACACGTATACACATACGAATACACACACGTATACACACACGTATACACATACATATACACATACATTTACACATACATATACACACACGTATACACATACATATACACATAAGTATACAGACACGTAAACACACACGCGTATACACATACATATACACACACGTATAAACATACATATACACATACATATACACATAAATATACACACACATATACACACACGTATACACACACGTATACACACACGTATACGCACACGTATACACATACATATACACACACGTATACACATACGTATACACACACGTATACACACACGCATATGCATATGCGTGCATTTACACAGTCCTTCGCGGCGCTGAGCTAAACACAGGCCATGGACGAAGCAAAACCCATTATAAATAATACAAATATATGTCGAAATCAAAGCATGTACTCAACTGATGAATGATATATAGATATATAGCTGTAGTTAAGCCTAGACAAATCAATAAATTACGCACCCATCGAGACTTTGGTGCGTTCCGAGGCGTACATGCCGCGTGGCAGCGTCTGCGAGGAGCCGACATAATATGGAGCTGGTTGTTTGCCAATCTGAAATATAACAATAATATGAACATGAATAATAGAGTCGATCAGCTAAAAGTTGTTAACAAATAAAGGCTTCTTGGTAAAGTGATACGGATCATGAACCGAAGCCTTAGTTGACCCCGCCCAAAAAGGCAGCTGAGCCGCAACAAAACTATTTCAGCTCCAAACAGCCGGAAGCCGGTTCAAACTATAAGCCTAACCCCCGACCATCTATAACACGTAAGAATGCTCAAGTCGGAAGTGCACGACTAGGGGATACCCTGTACTAACTCCTTCCTTGAGAGATACCTCAACTGTATATACTATGCCAGAAGCTACATGTCAAGTTTGGTGGCCCAAGCTTCGAGATCGATTTTTATCGATTACTTGGAAACGGGTCAAGTTATCGAATATCGGAAACAAACTCGATCTGCGCGAGCACTCGGAGGACCTACAGCTGAAAGCTTTCAAGTCCCTAGCTCTTATAGATTCTGAGATCCTTGCGTTCATACAGACGGACGGACGGACATGGACATGACTCCATCGACTCGGCAGTTGAAGCTGATCAAGAATATGTATATACTTTATGAGGAGCTGCTTCCTTCTGTCTGTTACATACATTTGCACAAATACATTATACCCTTTTTGTGGATAAATAGTTTGCAACCAGAAGTGAAGTACAAGTTATTATGATTAACAGCCTTGACATTTCCATACGCGCAATTGGCCTTCATTCGGATGGCATAAATGTTAATAAGTTTCACTTCAATTTCAAGTCAACTGTTTGGCTGGAAATCCCAGAGGGCTGGGCCAAAAAGACAAAACATAATCGATGCGCACATGTTGTAACAAAATAACACACCCAGCTAATCAAACTCTTTGCCAATTATTGACGTGTCTGCTCGTTGAGCTTTCTCTTGTCAGAAAGACCTTAATTTTCTATTCCAATCACAGGGTATTTGACTTGTAAGAATATGATATCACATGAAAGTGTTAGAATGTCGGGGTATTCGATAACAGATCAAAGGATCCACAAAAGATATGTCCTATCTGTCCTATCTGTCCATCCGTTCGTATGTATGTACGCAAGGATCCCAGAGCCTATAAGAGCTAGAGACTCGAAAGCTTTTAGTTCTAGGTCCTCCTAGTGCCTGCGCAGATCGAGTTTGTTTCCGATATTCGATAACTTGCCCCGTTTTCAACTAATCGGTAAGATATCGATATCGAAATCCTGTTTTCCGAGCAAATCTCCTAAGTTATAAGAGCTAGATCCACGAAACTTGACATGTAGCTTCTACAAAAGTATACTCAGATGAGGTATTCTTTCAAAGGAGATGGTATACAGGGTATCGCCTAGTCGTGCACACCCGCCTAGAGCATTCTTACTTGTTTTAAATTAAAGCTTGACTAGACTCGACTTTTACCATGGAATCTTTCCAACGTTCCTTCAAATATTGAATAAGAGTTCTCAAAGACACTCAAAGAATACGAGGTATCTAAGCGGGAGTTCAATTTGCGATAAATGTTCTCTTTAGATCAATTTACTAGGCGGCAGCATTTAATATTTGTCAATCGGATGTTGACTGATTTATAAATGATGAAAGGAAACCGCTAGAGTGATTATAACATAAGCAGAGTGGAGACAGTTGTCTTATAATAATTCGCATTCAGCTAGCTGTGGGCAGGTGGGAAAGGCGGGCAGGTGGGAAGGCGGGCATGGGAAGGCGGGCAGGCGGGCAGGTGGGAAGGCGGGCAGCTGTGTCAGTGTTTCAACTAAACTCGAGAGTACATATACTTACATAAATGTGAGCACACACACCACGCACACACACATCACACACACCACACACACCAGACACACACACACGTCGCACACACAGCACACACACGCACACACACATACATGGTTAATTCGCTGCAGTCGAACAAAAAGCTCAGCTTTGGAGCAGACAAAAACAAAACGCCAACCAGTTTCAATTTCAATACAATTTTACAATTTGTTACAACTCTGGCCGAGAGACGTACTCGCGCACAATGTGCGGGGTTTTGGCTACGGGCTCTCGGTGTTGTGTGCGGTTTTTAGTTGTTTTCATTTGTGTTTGTATTTGTCTTCTTCTTTGCGGCTCCGGTCGATACAGCTGCGGCGCATGCGTAGACGGCCAGTTAAGTGCGAGACAGCGCCGCAGACGGACGTGAAAAACGGTATAAGTTGAATTCGAAAAGAGTTCGAATAGCCAATAGCCAAAGGTACTTCCCGGCATCAAGTAGTATGTTAAGGCTGCACAATCGTTTATTTTGGCCAACTGGCTGCGGAGCGGGATTGCTGCTGATCATCACGTTGATTGGCGGTGCGCGCGTTTCCTTCGCCTGGAAGCCCATTGCCTCCGGCAGTCCCATAACATCGTACAGCCTGAAGCAATCGCATCCAGGTGAGGCCAGCAGCAGCCACGAGCTGGCCACCAGCTATGCCCAATTTGCTGGCGATCAAAAGGACGAGGACGATCTATTGTTGGCGCGCGCCGCTGTCGTGAATGGCGTGGATGCGGGCATCACGCATCCCATCACATTGCCGGACGAGCACGAGAATCATTACGAGTCGTACGGCTTGAAGGATGATGTTGTTGTTGAGGAGCCTTCGCTCAGCTTTCCGCGCTCTCCCCTCTATGTCTCCGATCGCTGCAGTGTCAAGAAGTTCGCATTCAATCAGGACGGCGCGGTGGAGTACGACAACGAGCTGCCCGAGCTGGATCAGTTCACGTTATGTTTCTGGATGCGTTTCACCAATCACAGCGGCGACCATGTTATGTTGACCTACGAAGGTGAGTGCGCGTGTGCGCGTGTGTGTGGGGGAAGGGGAGTCGTCAAAAGAAGGTAGCTTAATCCGAGGGATTATGACGAAATAGTTATGTATACAAAAAAGAAGGGCCGGCACGTTGAAGATACTTTCTTTAAATCACATTCACACAATCGACCTTTTATATAAGCGTACGTTAATTATTTCGATGCCCCTTTCAGTCAAGTTGAGAGACAGACCTGAGACCTGAGACCCGAGACCTTCGCTTTGTGAGACCTGTGACCAACATTATTTTTGTGGGCCACGATCCAGCATTTGCAGCCGAACCTGGCCCCAAAACAAAAAAAAAAAAAGTGAAAGGGATCCAACTTCCTGATGGCAGCCGCAGCGAATAGACCGAGTGAATGCTTGCTTTGATCTCATGTTGATGTTATTTTTTGTCTGCTTTTGATTCGATTTGACAGACAAATCTGCGTGACAGCAGGGCTTAACCCAAAACTTTTGTTGATGGTCAACACAGACACAGACAGACGGCAGACAATGACGCGAAAACACGGTCATTTATTTGTTAATACCAAGTATTTTAGAGATGATTTGACTACTCTTCGTCTTTCATCTTTCAACTATTTCCAAGTTGCCCGCAACGACATCTTACATAAGCGCTAAATTTACCTGTTTGCAGTAAGCGGCTGCTGCTACCGCCTGCTTTTGTTATTTTAACTGTTTGAGATTATTTTAAATATGCAATTTGAGCTGCGTGCAAAAGCTTCCGGAACCTGGACAGATGCCGTCTTGACCCGAGACAACACCTTCCACTAAACCTGCAGCCAAACACACATTTACCCATGCAAAGCCCGAGAGCCCGACAGCCCGAGAAACTGGTCGACAATAGTCTACTCTGCTATGAAATATTACACATTTGCAACACTTATGTTAACAGGATTTCTCTATATTGCCCGCCAATAATCGGGTATCATAGGCGAGTCGCAATTTAAAGATAGGTAGATGGATAGATAGACAGGTAGATGGGTAGATAGATACTCGTGTATCATAGGCGAGTGGCTACAGATAGATAGATGGATAGATAGATAGATGGATAGATAGAGGGATAGATAGATAGATGGTTAGATAGATGGATAGATAGATGGATAGATAGACAGGTAGATAGGCACTCGGGTATCATAGGCGATTGGCAACATATAGATAGATGGATAGATAGATAGATGGATAGATAGATAGATAGATAGATGGATAGATAGATGGATAGATAGGTAGATGGATATATAGATGGATAGACAGATAGATAGAAAGATAGGTAGATGGATAGACAGATAGATGAATGGATAGATAGATGATAGATAGGTAGAGGCATAGATAGATAGACGGATGGATAGATAGAAGGATGCATAGATAGTTAAAGGTTTAAATCTGACTGACTGACAGACTAGTTTGTTCAGACAGATAGGTAGATAGATAGATAGACAGACAGATAGATGGACGGACAGATATATAGATGGATAGGTAGATATACAGAAAGCTAGATAGATAGGTAGATAGATAAATATATAGATATGTAGATAGATAGATAGGTAGATAGATAGACAGAAAGCTAGATAAATAGATAGATAGATAGATACATGTGTATTCATCCGGTCATCAAAAGGTTTAAGATTTAAATCTGACTAAGAGGCTAGTTTGTACAGATAGATGGATAGCTAGATAGATAGATAGATAGAAAACTAGATAGATAGTTAGATAGATAAATAGACAGAAAGTAAGATAGATAGATAGATGTCAAGATGTCACCCAATCAAAAGTTTCAAGACTTAAATCTGACTGACAGGCTAGTATGTACAGATAGATGGATAGATAGATAGATAATCTATATCTATAAAGATTTGAAAAGCGGTCAATTTATACAGAAGCTTTCTTAAAGGTCGAAAATGAGCTAAAACTAAAACGGGCATTGGAATATTTCAGCTTCAAGCGTTGAAAAGCGTAGTCAAAGCTTGTAAAACATCAAAAACGCAGCTCAGGTGTGCCATAAAATTTGAACTGATCAGAAAATCTCAGACTATATGAAGTAGGCTCTCACATATGCAAAGGTAGATTCTTGTGCAGCATTCAGATATCAAGTATCTTTCACTTTTTGGATATCAGTTAGTTAGTTTACGAATCGTAGCCCGTAGTAGAAAAATCTCAGACTATATGAAGTAGACCTGCACATATGCAAAGGTAGATTCTTGTGCAGCATTCAGATATCAAGTATCTTTCACTTTTTGGATATCGGTTAATTAGCTAAGCTCGCAGTTGCATCACGCAATTTGCACGGATTTCATAACAGCCAATTAACTCTGTCTCACTTCTCACAGTGGAAAAGGAACCACGCGAAATCCAAATCTGGGTCGCGAATGCGCAAAATTCCAGTTTCCTATCGATGGCCATAAAAGGTCAGCAAATGTACAGGTACGTTTCATTGCAATCATCTCAATCAAACAGCATATGTATCTTCCCAAGATTGGGTTTATAATGTTGGACTGTTCTTTGGTTTTAAACTGATTTTGGTTTAGATTGAATTACCCGCTGCGTATGCGGCAATGGCATCACATGTGCAGCTCGTGGAATGGTAAGACCGGCGAGTGGCAAGTCTGGCTTAAGGCAGAACGTATTGGGCGTGGCTTCCACAATTCGGTGAGTAACAAGCACCTTCCCCCACGCCTCCGAGCATAAACTGGGCGCCAGTCTCAAATAACGCACTTAATTCGAGCAGCGGAAACACAACATTAACCAAGCAGACGGCGACACAAATTGCGGCAATTGGTTGCCAGCCATATTTGAATTATGCCATTGCTCAGATATCAAATATCACTTTTCTCACAACGCGCACCATGCCCATATATATATATATATATACTCTATAAACTATTGCAAAGCTGTCTACTTATGGCCAATCAAAAATTATGCTCTTCACACCTTGTTCGGCGCGCATTTAATGTTTTCTTATGACAAAAGCGACATTTTTGCATTAACAAATTCAATATTCTTTACAGCCATGGCTAAAACTTAGTTAGCTTTTCATATATATATATATATATATATATAGATTTATACTAACATTCGCGCAAGTTATGATAACATATGTTATGATATAACATAACATATTAACATATGTTATGATATAACATATAACATAAACGTTCCTATAGTTCATATATAACATAACATAACATATTAACATATGCTATGATATAACATAACACATTAACATATGTTATGATATAGCATAACATAACATAAACGTTCCTATAGCAGCTATTTGATATAATTGTCCGATGTAAATAAGATTTGGCCTGAATGTAGAAAACATAGTGAAATCTCTATATGGCGAGTTTGGCCGAGATATCTTATAAAACAAAAAAGTTTTCCATACAAGAATCTAATTTACGACAGATCGTTCCTATGGCAGCTATATGATATAGTAGTCCGATGCAGCTGGTTCCGACATATGTGCTGCGTGCAACAGAGAGAGATAGAGAGAGGGACTTCTGCAAAGTTTCATGAAGAAAGCTTTGAAACTGAGAGACAAGTTTGCATAGAAACAGGCAGAAGGACAGAAGGACATGGCTATATCGACTCGACTGTCTTGATACAGATCAAGAATATATATACTTTATGGGCTCGGAGATGTCTCAGACAAAATTATGATATCCTCTGCAGGTCAAATTTGGTTGCAGTTTGTAATATTTTCTAATCAAACATTTTACAGCTAGTGGGCCATAAGATACCCGCAAAAGGAATACTGAGATCAGGCGGCAGCTCGGTTACCGGCGAAGTGAGCCACGGTCTGCACTTCGAGGTTACCCTCGTGCAAATTTATCGCGTAGCTTTGAGCGCGGGCAAGGCGCATCGGGATCACAAGCATCACCATGTCCACCATGTCGACCACGACGGTCAAGAGGTGTCCAGCACGGCGCGTCCGCCGCCAATGGTCAGTATTTAATAATGTTTGTGCTTCCGTATCGGACCACATCTAATACCTTTATGATGCAACTCAGATCAATCGACCTCAGCCCATGCACTCGCTGCTCGCCAGCGGCCAGATCCCCACCAGAGTGCGCATCAATCTGGCCGGGTCGGGGCCAACGCAGAAACCGCCCGGCGGCGTTCCTGAATTCCAGCCTCAGCAACAAGCTATAACCGTCAATACGAATTTTGTCAACGGTCAGATTAACGCTGGTTCCCGATTGGTGGCCCAGCAGCTGCTTGGTATTTCGCCCATACCCCAGCCCCAAGGCCGGCCTGGCTCGCCTGCGGGTGAGGCAGGCAGGTTCCAGATGCTCAGCAACTCGGCCAATGTGCAGTTCATAGATGAGACAGAGACGCATATACAGTTCAAGCGACAGGCGGATGCGACAACGCGAACAACCCCAACCAATGATAAGAAGCTGCGAAAACGGGGCCTGGTGCTGTTGGACGACGGTTCTGTTGTGGACGACGGTCTGGGCACCAGCAGCGAGGCATTTGGCAAGTACAACGGGCTTGCCGACTTCGGAGGTCAACAGTTCAAGCAGGATTTGACGTTGAAAATGACACTGGAGGAGGAAATCAGTACACACGACCGCGAACCGGCCGAGGAGGAAGTCAAGGCCGTCATGGGCATCTGCAGCAACTGCGACCCGGAGCCTTTTCAGGGTGCCATTGTGTTCGCCTGGAAGAACGTGGAGGAGCACATGAACAACACGCTCAAGGGCCTCAGTGTGGGCACCTGCGGCAACTTCTAGCTGCCTCCCAATCAGTCAGCAAATAGCCCAAGGGCTAAATACGTTTAAGCAGCAAGGAGCAGGGGCAGGCTGGTGCATATAACGCTTATTGTACATAATTACATATGTTATTTTGTTTGTCTTTTTTTTTTTTTGTACTTGATTATATGTAATAAGTAAATAAGTATCCACGTACAAACGAGCATACAATTCCTCACCTCCATGTACATATATATGCACATATTTATATAAATATATATCACGGTGGGTATCCACGGTCTTGAAATACTTGGTTGTTCATGAAAATAACAAACAACATTAGGCAAATCTGGCTATAAGCTATCTCTTATATTCAAATCGGGAATCCTAGCACAGAAGTGAAAGATGGTGTCCCTTTCTAACCTGTTTCTTCCTATCAATAAGCCCTTGCCTTAACGACAACATTCAAATTTGGAGTTGGAATTCCTCTTTGCACTTAAATGCATGTCGTACATACTATACGGATGAGATCTTCAAAGTGAAGTGCAATTAAAATGGAGCTGGCGTCTTACCTTCGACTTGTGGATGTGCTGGTGCTTGAAGTCCGAATCGAATTCCGGCTCGCTGAAGTAGCTCTGATCCTGATCCCAGCTAGATGGTGCCTGGGGCAGTGGCTGCGGTATGCCGGGGCCACCTGGCAATATCTGGGGCGGAGCGGCTACCTCTGTGGACTCGAAGAGACGCAGCACCGAGCGATCGCGTATTTCGCGCAGATGAGAACGCACATCTTCCAGTTCATAGAACATGTCCTTGCTGGCATCATGGATGTAGATCTTAACGTTCGGCCCCTCCAAGTACGACATGGTCAACTGACGGGGAAACGAGCGCACAAACAATGCCCGCACCGTGTCGATCGACGTGATTTCATTTGGGAGCAATGCTCGCTTCGTTTCCGATCGGTACTGTAGGAATACCAGTCCCAGCGGTCGCTCCAGTGTCTTGGAAGGTGTGCGCACAACGGGCAAAGATGAGCGCTGTTTACCGCCGCGCCGAAAGCCGGTGCTGGCCGTTTCCACCTCGGACATAATGCCGGGATCATCGTCGAACAGCGGGCCCTGATTTACGGGCGCATAGCCGCGCATTGGCTGATTCTTCTTGTTCTTTTGCGCTCGCGTACTCATCTGCAACAAAAAGTACAAAAAGAGCTGCAATTGAAGTTCGTCTGGATGCTGGCTGCTAGCTTACTTCCAGGTCCATGGCACGTTGCTGCTGCGGCATTTGATGTGCGTGAGGATGCTGAGAGCTGCCATAGACTAGAATATCGCCGCCAAGTGTGTGGCGCCGCGGATCGTCGCGGCGCATTGCGCGTCTGCGCTCGTCGCCTCCTTTCAATGTGAATACGAAAAAAGCCAATTAGAGCATGCATCAAATAATGTTTCTGCCGTTTTATACATGTTTGGTTTACTATTTACCTTGATCGTTGGTCGGCAAGCGGCCCGGTTTGTTCTCATTTTGCCAGTCTTCTTCTGAAAAAGTAGCCAAAAGTGAGTTTATAGTTAACAATCGAGCGCACTTGTTATCGATAGTTGATAGTTGATATCGATTATTGCAATGCCTGCAAGTATCTGTATGTGACCAGACCCGGTTTTTTTAAATGGCATGTATATGCATGAAAACATACATATACATTTATACATGTATGAGCTTGTATATATGTATGTGTGTGAGTATGTGCAAGTATTTTGCTCTGCTCTCTTTCATTATATTTTCTTAGCATTTCATTACAATTACCTCCTTCTCGTCCTTTGCGTTTCTTTTTCGACGAAGAGCTGCTGTTCGTACTGCCGCTTTGATTAGTTGATGCACTTTTATCTTTGCTCTTCCAACGAATCAACATTTTGCCGCTTTACTTGTTGTTTGTTCAATAGTTAATTGTATTTGGCTTAAAAATGACTTCGCGCAAGATTTGTGCACTGTAACAAGAAAACACATTCTTATAAGTGAAAATTAAAATCTTTGGATACATACATACATACATATGTATGTATGTTTTAATATGTAAATATTTAAGTATAAAGCGAGTTGAATAAGTAGCTGTATGTGTATGTGTGTGTGTGCTATGTATTGATCTATTAAAATTGCACTGCAATCATGTACACGCACATACACACAAAGGTGTATATGTACATATGTATGTATGTATGTCAAAAACTTCGATGTCTGTGGTTAAAGCGGCTTCATTTAAACTTTGTTTACATTTTTTGCCGGCACGCATATTCACATGCATTTACATACATACATATGTATGTGAATTTGTGAAATAGTTTAAATTCTGCCTGCATGTACATACATACAGCCCAGCGAACATAACCATATAAATACATACATATGTACATATATTTTATGCTGCTTATAAATGCAAAAGCACTTGCGAGCAAACATCTGTAAGTACTTAGTGTACATATGTATGTATGTATGTATGGTATGTATGTATGTATAGAGTGTACGTGGGTGTGGTGGAAAATGGCAAGCATCAATAGCCGCCGAATAAGTACGAATACTTAACGTTCCTTTCGGGGCCTACACACATACATACATGCAAACATGCATACATGCATGCATACATGTGTGTGTGGGTGTTTATATGTATGTATATGCAGGCTTCAAAGTGAGTGCTTCGAAAATACCGCACAGTATTTAAAACAGCTTGGATATCAAAATATCTGCATGTAGTGGCATTTCAAAGGACATTGCAGCTGTATTTACACACACATACACACATACATACGTACGTACGTCTGAGCCGAGGCAATCGAGATATATGTATGTGTGTATGTATGTATGCATGTATGCACATATGTATATGTATTTACCATCTAAAATTTGCTTAATGCCGACTGCATTATGTAGATACGCATGAAATTTGGTTTAACAATTACAATTCGTGTGCGACGCTTTATTCATTCGAACAAGGAGGACAAGGAATTCGAAGTATAAGTACATATGCACATTGTATGTACTGCGAACAATCCGAAAATATGTTTTACCAGTCGCATGTTTGTTTAATTAACAATAATATGCACTTTGTCAGTTAGTTGTGGAGATTAAAATGATGTTTTTTGTAGATTTAAAACTCATCTCGCGCTAATCGCAGCCGTAAGTCGCAATTGACCGCGTTTAAAACCCGTTCGATGCGTTTTAACACTCGACAGCAAAATTATTTCTGGTATATCAGAATACGTTTCCGCCCTAAAAGCTACGCGGGACAATTTCATGGCGCATGCGTTGGCCAATTGCGCCGGTGTGGCCAATTTGCGGAAAGAAACTCGAAGAAACTACCAGCGACAGGCGTGGGCAGCATCAATTCATCAATTCGCACTAAAATTTACAATTTGACAGGCCAAATATACATACATATATGAACTTAATGCTGGAAACTATACATCAGCCCCCTAGTCGGAAGAAGAAGACGGCACTGATCGATTCCAGCGCCAAAATAGACAAGTTCTTGTCGGAAACTCCAGACTAGGGGATGCCCTGAACCACGGGGAGGTGGTGATAGGTATGAAATGAAAGATACTTGATATATGTGTGCTATTCCAGAGTAAACATATCAAGTTTGTTGGCTCCAGCTATTAATATTTACCCAATTTGCTCAAAACTACAGGATATTGATATCGATTTGAATCGATTACTTGGAAACGAGGCAAGTTATCGATTATCGATCTCGATTACTAGATCTGCGTAGGCACTAGGAGGACCTAGAGCTAGAATTTTAAGTCGCCAGCTCTTATAGGTTCTAAACATACGGACAGACAGACAGACGGACGAACATACAGACGGACAGACAGACGGACGGACAAACAGACGGACCTGGCTAGATCGACTCGGCTATTGATGCTGATCAAGAATGTATATACTTTGTGGGGTCGGAGATGCTTCCTTCTGCCTGTTACATACATTTGCACAAACCCTTTAACCCATTTTCAATGGGTTGAGGGTATAACAAGAGGTTCTAGTCGGGAGCTCCCGGCTAGAGGATACCCTGATCTCTCGTCTTCCAACACCAAATGCAAATATATATATATATATACTTTTCTAGAAGCTACAAGTCTAGTTTGGTGACTCCAGCTCTTATAGCATAGGAGATTTGCTCAAAAAACAGGATTACGATATCGATTCTTATCGATTACTTGGAAATGGAGTAAGTTATCGATCATCGGAAACAGACTCGATCTGCACGGGCACTCGGAGGACCTACAGCTAAAAGCTTTCAAGCCTCTAGCTCTTATGGATTCTGAGATCCTTGTGTTCATACGGACAGACAGACGGACAGCCAGACGGACGGACATACGGACATGGCTAGATCGCTTTGGCTGTTGATGCTGATCAATAATGTATATACTTTATGGGGTCCTTCTGCCTCTTACATACATTTGTACATTCTGCACAAATGCAATTTACCCTTTTTTACATAATGTGTTGATATACCCTTTATAACAATGGGTTGAGGGTATGAAAATACATAGACAATTAGCACAATGACAATGGATATATTTAATATGTATGTACATAAAACTGTCCAAAGGAATACAAATTGTACAGATAACAGCTGTATAGTTTTTCGTATACAAATATAGTTCTACATTTCTTGTCTACATTTATGTTACATAAATATTGTGTACCCCGTTCGCATAAATATATATATATTTTTTTTCCAATATTCTTTATATTTTTTTTTTTTTTTTTTTTTTTTTTTTTTACTTTTCGTAAGCTTTGCAGATTTTCTCTGCCCGATTTTGTACGTTCAAAAAGGCTTAAAGTATGAGAGAGAGAGAGACAGACGGGAGATGGCAGATTGCAGACACAAGCGAGTGCGAGAGAGAAACAAAATCTGCACCATGCTCGGAACTGCCAAAAATCGCGACTACAAATCTACGTAAATATGTAATATATATTTGCACTAGAGGCTAGTTAGATCAAAATTCTGGACCGCTACATTTTGTCTTAGATGTGGGACAGTGTAGGGGGAGGGGGGAGGGGTATCGGGGAATGTGGATTTTGTGGCGTTCCAAGAAGTCTAACCTAGTTTGCGACGCCTGGTCGACTGTGGCCCCATCAAAGTCGGCGGTGGTGCTACAATTGGCAAAGCCACCGGCGATCCATGGCCAGGATACTGTAGATGCTGCACCACAGACAATTGTGGCTGCTGTTGCTTCAGCAGCTTGGCGGCAGCATGTGCCTCGGCCGCCATCACGGGATGCACATCTATGTTCTTGCAACCACCGGCGCCGCCGCCGCCGCCACCACCACCACCGAAGCCGGCGCCGCCGGCAGCATGTCCAGCTTCACAATCGTCGTCGTCTGAGATCAGTGATATGCTTAGGTCGCTGGATAGCTTCAGCGAAATGGGCGCCGGTGGCGACGGTGCTACCATGGGCGCCACCTTGGCACGCATAGCCGGCGACAGCTTCTGCAACTGTTCCGGCAACAGATCATTGGCGTATTCCGGTACGCCACTGGAGGCGAGTCCCTCGCGCAGCTTGCTGAGCGACAGCTCGTAGATGCGATTCGCGATGACCGTGTGCACGGTCGTCTCATCTGGCAGTGTAGCCGTCACATCGCTGCCCACATCCACATTTAGATAGCCATCCAAATGGTTTGTGCTGCTGCTGGGTGTGCTGCAGCTGTTTGGCGTCTGGTTGAACGATGCGTCCCGTGGCTGGCGGCATCTCTGGCGCGCCTGACAGTTGGCAGTAGTTGATGTCCGGGGCACCAACGAGACAGTCACCTCCTCCATGTTGTCGGAAAATGTAAGCGGCGCCAAGGGCGGCGGCGAGCGAATCAATTGACGCCCGCCGTAGCTTGGCGTGTCGTCCTCCTCGTCGCTGGTGAGCTCAATGCTGTCGCCAAATATGGGCGGCGTTGTTGAGCTGACTTCTGCAAAACGTTTTCGTGGCCGATACGAAGTGGCATCGCCGCCCCGACCTCTGCCAGCAGCTGGCATCAGCAGCATGGTCGAGCTCTGCGCTGGCGCCACCTCGACCGGCACAGGGCTTATTCTCGGCATTGTCGATACTTGCAAGCTGCCGGGCAAAGGCCCAGAAGCTAGATGGTGTCCATTGGCCACCGACACTGGCTGACTGTCAGGCGCTTCGTCGCCGATGTCGATGTCGAAGTCGTCGTCATCGTCATCGTCATCGTCATCATCGTCATCGTCATCCGACAGCAGATCAATAGTGATGTCCGCGGGCAGCGCAGCAGCCACGTGACGTCGCGATAACATTAGATTTCTACGTTCAGTCTTGGAGGCGGGCGGCATGTAGAGCTGTTGCCGTTGCTCCCGCATGCGTTGCATCCATTTGCCCACGCGGCGCTTAAGGCGCCTGTTGTCAAACAAATCGGATGAGATATAGAATGGATCGGAATGTTTGGTATTCATTGCTGTTGTGAATTCAAAAGAAATGCAGTCCGAATATTGAAATCAAATGTTTTTTTGACAGTTCTACTCACAGCTGCTGATACGATTGTGATTTTTGCAAAACTTCAAAGCGCTTCGGTGGAGTCTCTGCGCAGGCACCACAACGGGAAGGCCTTTACCACCAAGTACAGTTAGTTATTGCCGCTGTTGCAACTTGCATAATTGCGTTAGATTCATTAAAGTTTTGATCAAAATGTTACCAATTTGTTAAAGAATTGACTTTTTTCTAATTACCATTTTATATTCGTATTTTGCGCAATTATTGAATTTATTTTTGTCGCAGTTTATCGCCTTCAGTTTGTGTTGCCTTTTGTTTTTGTTGTAGTTTTTTTCTCTTCTGCTGTTTATTTTTGCGTAGGGATGTAAGAAAGTGCACCGATGGCAATGTTATCGATATCTCCAAAAGCAACACTGCGCTTGGGTGTAGAAATGTGACCTTGCTAAATGATTGTTGTCCCTGCTAATCAGCTGATAAATACCGCGTGTATTCAAAATATTCGCCATTTCCCAAATATTCAAACTAAACTTTGTAGTTTAGTTTAGGACATAGTCGAAAAGCTTAAAGCAACTGCTAATAAAATAGCATCTCTCCCAGAAATATTTAAGTGCTTTCATACGTGCAGTTTGTGTTAAATTTTACTACAAATTGCCAAGTCCGTCTTTTCTACCATTGCCCTTCATCGGAGGCCCGGCTAGGTACTGATTTGTCAGTTCGGCTGTAAGACGAACGTCGCTGAATGTCGACCCGATGCCAGGGACAAAGGAAACCTAACGACACGACAGCCAGTACGAACGAAAGTTAATAATAAAAAAAATGTTGAGCATAAATTGGCGCCACCCACATATTTTGAGCTGCTCGCACAATTGGGCACATGCGCCATGGCTTTGAGTGATATTTCGCGAGCTTTCACTCAAAACAGCCCAGAGCTTTCAGCGTATTAGTGTTCTGATAACTCTGTAGCTACGGCCAGTCGGCGTTCAGCCGTTAACGCTGTTGTACAGGAGGGGCTGCTGCTGCTATTAATTTTTTTTCTTATACAAATTGGGAAAGGCCATAATTGTAGGTTATTTAATAAACTTTTTTTGATTCCTAAATTCTTTATTTTATGTGAAAGGAACATTGATTGATTTAACGACTTGGTTTGAATGAATTTATTAAATGTTCTAATATTATTATGCATTACCTTGTGCATTTACATATATGTAAGTGAACTTTTGGGAATGTTATTGCATGATTGAATGATGCAGGTAACTGCGCGCTATGGCTAGCTAACATTTGGGCACTTTCCAACACACAATCACGATCGTGATCAACACGGGAAAGTAATAATCTATTGTAAAGGCAGCATAAATTACCAAAGGGGCCGCAGCCATGAATACGTATACATATTTAACTATGTGTTAATTCAAATTCAAGCCATATTCATTCCGTTAAGTGCGATTTTAAAGGCATCCCTTTTTATTCAAATCTGCGAGTCAGCTAATGTCTACTTTAAATATTGCAAACGAAAGACTTTGTCGAGAGCGGGGGCGAGGGCAGAAAATTGGGCGCAGGGTTGGCGAAAGCAGCGTAAAGACAATAGACAGGAACCACAACAAAAATTATAGACTCAACTTGGCTTGACTTGCCACTTGGCCGCCCACAGTCTACACCCCCACCCCCGCCGCCAGCTCCAGTTGCCGTTGCAGCAATGCGCTTTTGCCGCTTAAATTC
The DNA here is from genome assembly GCA_037075305.1 of Drosophila kanekoi. Taxonomy (NCBI): domain Eukaryota; kingdom Metazoa; phylum Arthropoda; class Insecta; order Diptera; family Drosophilidae; genus Drosophila; species Drosophila kanekoi. The sequence continues at coordinate 680,609 of JBAMCE010000043.1, read as the reverse complement.
AACAAGCGCGGAGAATAAAGCATTTGCCGCGTTTAGGCGCACGCAGACCTCGACACCGACACCGACTCCGGCTGCGACTACGACTCCAATTGCGAGTCGGACCCCGGCTACGACCCCGCTGGCAATGGTTTCCTGTCTCTCAGCAACTGCTTGGGCCGCCTGTGCCGGCTGTGCATTAAAATGAATTTCTTTTGTATGCGTTGTGCTTCGAGAAACGGTGAGACTCGAGCCGGAGTCGATTTGAATGAATGCACGTCCCTGCTTGCCTTGTAGCCCAGCTCTGGCCAAGGCTCAGCCAGCTTCGTCTCCGTCTCCGTCTCCCCCACCATCTCCCCATCTTCGCGTCCCCCGTCATCTGGGCTGAACTGCTGGCGCATCGATATTGCCTGCGTCCTTGTCGACCACGTCGGGTTTGCTTCTTGACGTCGTTGTTGGCGGCGGCGGCGGCGACGTCTTTTAAGTGTTTGCATTTTTCAGGTGTTGAATTTTCATTGTACTTGTCTTTGCTCTTGCCGCACTTGTATTTTGCTTTGCTTTCTTTCCCATCCCATTAGTTTTTCTATCTTCTCTTCTTTTTTTTTTTGTATTTTTGGCATTACGCCAAATGTGCAAAGCCAACAAAATACCAAAAGATTGCACATTGCACCTGTCTTTTGGACGGCATTTTGGTTTACGGCTTCAGTCTGTTCAGCTTTTGTGTACGTGGCTGTATCTGTGTGTGTGTCCGTGTGTTTGTGTGTGGGTGTACGTGTGTGTGGGTGGCTGCTTTAGGGTAATTCTCTGACATGTCCTTGTTGCTGTTTGCTCTGCCAGTTGTTGTTGTTGTTTTTATGGATGCTTCTGGTTAAAGCTGCCGCCGTCATCGGCGGCCAAAAACTACTTATACCCTGTACCGCCAAATGAGCATAAAAGGGCTTTTGAATGTGTTTTATATGACAACCTTGTCTTAATTGCCTTGCCAGTTGATGATGGTTGGTCATACTGTAATTATCGATAGCACGATTTATATACTCCAAGAGCCTTGCTCTTGATTTCGACAGATTCGGACGAATATTTGCTTTTCACAGCAGCTCCTTGATACAAAATATGCATGCTGGCCCGATTTAGCCTTAAAGTTAACTTCGCATACTATATCTTTTCGAAGATATTTACGCAGTCAAGTTTTAATAGTTTATTAATTAGGTATTTAATTGCCACGTACTTGCAACCCTGCTTGTTGACATTTTTTGTAAGCGACATCTGGTCACACTAACCCTTCAGTTTTGCGCGTCGACCGCGAATATATTTTCAATAAGATATTGTGAAAATGTTTAATAATGGTAAAGGTAACTGCCAGTTGGGTACGCCATGCTACAACATTTCGGTTAGTTATAGTTGTTGTTGTTTGTGTGTGTGTGAGGACAATAAAGCCGTTTAGCATGAGCAACATCATCAACATATACCTATGCATATACACATGTATATGTATATATGTATAAACATATAGGAATAAAGCACGCATTAATATCATATTTGAGATGGACCGTCGAATGACATCTGTGGCCGTGGTCAAAAATAATAACAACTTACATACATACATGTACATGATGGGCTTCTGCAGCTGGACCTGCACCTGCACCTGTACCTGTGCGCCTGTGGCGAGGGAATGGGGGCAAGTGTCCTGCAACGGTAACGGTAAGTAGAAATTTGCGTCAATAGGATTGTTAAAGAGGCTTAAGTTAAATGGGAAAACTTCCGAATCAATGAACCGCAAATTGCATGCGAAATGCCAAAACGAAAATGTCGCCGCCGACCAACTCTGTTCTAGCAACATGCTATGTACATACATACATACATACATATGTATGTGTGCGTGTGTGTGTGTGTGTATACATATATACATATGTATGCATGCATGTACATATGTCTGAAAGACTGAACTGGACTGAAAATGAAAGCGATCCGCTCGGTTCCAAACCGAACTGAAATCAAAGCCGAATATCTTGAGAGCGGCTTAGTAATCCATATAATTCTAATAACACTGGGCAACTTATGTATGAACACACACACACGCACACGTGCACACATATGCTCAGGTGCGTAGTCCGGCAGGGTTGCCGGATTGCCCACACACGTGTAAGAAGTGTGACCCGACTAAGAAATACCCTTCCGAGCGCATACAGACTGCGTACTTTGTACTTCTTCTTCACACGATGGGAAATATATTCAATATACCCTTGCAGAGGGTATTATAATCTTGTCGCGAAACGTTTATAAAACCATAAAGTATATATATCCTTGTTCGGTATCAAGACAGTCGAATCGATATAGCCATGTCCGTCTGACTGTCAGTCCTTCTGCCTGTTTCTATGCGAACTAGTCTCTCAGTTTTAAAGCAATCTTCATGAAACTTTGATGAAGTCCTTCTCACTGTTGCACTCAGTAAATATGTCAGAACCAGCTGGATCGGAAGACTATATCATATATCAAATAGCTGCCATAGGAATGATCGGTCGAAAGTTCGTTCAAGTTCATCGAAAATTAAGATGTTGTATGGAAAACTTTCCTGTTTTTCAAGATATCTTAGCCAAACTCGGGTTAGATTTGAAAATGAGCAGTGAAAGGGTACACAAAAATATAGTTTTTCCAATTTCAAGACGAACTGGGAATGCATGGACATGGCTAGGGCGACTCGTCAACCCGAATAGGAATATATATACTTTATTTCGTCAGGCATGCCTCCTTTTACTCATATTCTATGTGTTAAGGGAATAAGGGTATTCCGAGATTAGTTTTTATTTGATTTATTCAGAGATGGCTTTCCCTGGAGACAAAGGGCAGATAGAACAATTATTGAATAAGTGCGAAGAAATGACAAATGTTGCCTGATATACTCGCATTGCAAGGAAACCTAACTAGACTTGGAATTTTAATCAGAATCGAATGTTTGCTTGTGTTGGGAAAAGCGGATGCAACTATTTTCGGACAATTCAAGTAAAGTATGAAATTTTTCTTTCGCTGCAATAAGAGCTGATTTTGTATGAAATGAATTACGTTAAGTGCAGCTAACTTAACAGCTCTTGGCACTTAAGCGCCACCTATCGGCAATAAGTTGTTCTTTGGCCAGTTACAGTACAGTTTGTCATTCCGTTAGAAAGTTGTTAACATAGAATTCAGTGTAATTCACTTTAAGGAAAACACAAATAAATGAAGTTAACTGTCTTGTTGGGTTAGCGAAGCATACCCGATAACCTTTTTATAGGGTATTTGGCAATGCGGCACATTTACTGACGAGTACTCACTCGCCCTTAATGGCAATTTCATTTCCTTCAACAAGTTATAAAACATGTGCGTGTGTGCGAGCGTTTGTGTGCAAGGGATGGGAGCCTGCGATGACAGGGAATTCAATTTCGCGTATTTTCTTAACTTAATCCTTTTGGCAAGCCATCAACATGAAGCATATTGATGCAGGAACACATCCTATTTATTTATGAACAGCAAACGGACATAAACACATTCATAAACATATATAAACCGGCATTAGTCTATAAATGCGTTTATCCCTTGATCATAGACGAACTCGATTTCCTTTTTTTTGGTATAAAGCCAGCGATTGTCGCTTAAGTTGTCGCATCTGGATAATAATTACTTTTATTCAAGTAAGAATATCATCAGATCCCATTATTCTAAGCCACATTGGATATGTGCAAATAGGCATTACGGCATTACACTGGGCCAATAACACAGACAGATAGATGAAAAACCAGCTGTACATACATACATACATATATGAAATATGAAATCAGAATGGATATCTTACTGTCTGGCATTGAATTGGGCGGCATCTGAAGTGCAGGGCGCGGATAAACGAAACTCATGAGGACATGAAAGATGCTTCACTCTAGATGTTTTACCATGAAACAGTGGAACCTTCTTATTTGCACTTGTTAACTGTTAACTGTTAACTGATAGTTGATAGTTCTCTGGACTCTTAACTTTTGTCAATGCTTACATCTTTGCCAAATGAATGAAGAAACGCGTGGACAGAGATCAGGTCTTTGTCGTCTAAGAGCACAGACTTACGATAAGACTCGTGACAAAATGTTCGAAGAAATAGACTTCTAACTTCTTGGCCAACTTCGACAATATCTTTAGGACTTGAATATAGCTAAGTTTGGACGAGATATCAACAAGATATTCAAAAAGTGGCATGAGAGAAGCTAGACTTAAAACCATGGAGATTGGACGAGATATCAACTAAAAACTAAAAACTTTTTCGGCCTATTCAGCTTGTCGTCCTGATCAGGAATCTATATGCTTTTACGGAGTCTAGACGAAACATGTTTGGCTACTTCTTAAGAAGAGGCATGTTTCAGTCACGAGTTCAACTTCAATTGCAATCGCGAAGATTGACAAACAATTGTCGAGTAACCTGACCCACTGTTGGTGTCTGCCTATAAGCCACATGCTGTATGCGTGTGTGTGCGTGTGTATGTTTGTGTATTTGTGTATTTGTTTATTATCCTTGGTAATGCATGCAAAGATGCTGCAAAGTAGCTTAATACTTTATGCAGGCAATGAAAAGACTTTTTACGATCGCATTATACTTGTAGGTACTTATATTTTTGTAGATATTCCGCACGTCTATTCGATACAAACATAGATACACATATATTTATGTATATATGTATGTGTGTATATGTGTTTCGAGACAGTTTTCGTTCTCGTTCTCGTTTTCGAAGCACTTGAAGCCGTATCGCCTTTCACACAAGGGTGCATGTTAAATGTGCGACACCATGTCGTATGAGTGATAGCTGCGGGTGCGCATAAACTATGCTATAAATAAGTTTATTATCGCGCCGTTCTGTCTGCTCGTGTTGCCCAAAAAACTTGTTGTTTCGCTTGTTGTTGCGATTCGGACCACAGTCCCTCATAATCTGCAGCCTCTCTCTCTCCCTCTCACTCTTAGTATCTCTCCCTCTCTCTCTCACTCTCAGTATCTCTCCCTCTCTCTCTCATTCTCTCTCTAGATGCCATCGAAGCTATATTAGTTTTGTGCATCATAGCTTCAATTTGCAAGGTTTGTCGCTTTGGCAAAAGGATTGCTGCTTCCATATCGTGAGATTAGAGGACCTTAACGGTTTTCTGTAAATGTCTCTAATAATTATAATCTTCTCTGAGAATCGTTCTCAGACATTACAAACGCTTTGGATTGAACATTTGAAATAGATACGAAATAAAGTTTTGGTCTTAAGCGCATCGACTTCTTTCAGTTTACAATTCTAATGAATTGGGCGAGTGCAAAAGTACAAATGATGAATGAAAGAGAATGTTGATGCAGGGTATCTTCTAGTTGCCTATGCCCGAATCTAGTGTAGCTTGTAAACTGTTTGGGAATTTTTGATTGCTTGGATTCAACACATGCTGGACTCTTTTTAACTGTGATTGGCGCTAGCTGGGGAACTCTTCAATCTAATAACATTTAACAAATGTAGATTCCACTATGCCCAAAATATGTTACATTTACATGCTTCACATTCTGCGATTCCATTACGAAGTGTCCGTTGTGAACGCTTCTTTAAAACATCATTTGATCGGTTTGATTTGATTTATCTATAATACTCTTATCTATAATAACTCTTATGGGAAACCCTACAGGCTACATTTTTCACATTAGAAATGTTTGAAATGTTGACAGTGGAATTAGGTTCTTACTAATAAACATTGTAATAACTTAATGAAAACTCGTGCCACAATTGATGCATACTTTTTGAGGAGACTTTAAACTTGGAAATTAAATATGTTTTGAGCGCAGGCAAATGTGGCAAATGGACCCAAATGTACATAAAAAGTGCACAAAGCATTTGGTATTTTCGGTTTGTTTCTCCTCTATATACTTTTGTAATTATTTTGCTTCTGCTCCTAATTAATACAAATGGTTTGATACACAATAAAGATTTTTCAACTTGCCTCGTTACTGACGCTGGCCCGGCCTGGCCTGGTTTGGTGGACGTTGTTGTTAGTGTCCTTGTTGTCCTCGCCGAGTAAAAAAGTTTTCCCATTTTGAAAACTTTGTGTTTTGTGGCGTTTTCTGTTGCAGTTGCACCCATACACTTGCACTAATACACGCACGCACATCCTATCGCTCATATACACGCACACACACACACACACACACACATACACATGCTCTAATATCACCCCCGCCCCTTGGCCGCTATCTCCTTTGTTTTTGGCATTGCCTTTGCCTTTGCCTTTTACTTTTCGACGTCGACGTCGTCAACACTGCCGTCTTCATCAACGTGCATTGTTTTTGTGTAATTTTGCAATAAACAGCAAAACAATTTAAAAAACGAGCCAACAACGTCGACAAAGCAAAGGATGTAACGTTTTGCCAAGTGGACCGACACCGACTAGCCTCAAACCCCTCGCGAGCGACCAACCGCGCACAAAAGTGGGCAATGCAATGCAAAAAACAAAAAAAAAATGAAACTCAAACAGAGCAAGCAAAGTGCTTTTTTTCGTAGAGTTCAACTGTGTGATACCCAGTTCGAGTCAGTTTGAGGCAATACGCACGCACAACAAACGATTAGCTCGAACGCAACCGAAATGGACAAGTTCGAAGCGAGCTCGAGCTAATTTGTTCGTTAGAACTTGTGATCGAGTCGATCGACTGCAAGTCTTCGAGCCGAAACTCAAACAGAGCAAGCAAAGTGCTTTTTTTGTAGAGTTCAACTGTGCGATACCCAGTTCGAGTCAGTTGGAGTCAATACGCACGCACAACAAACGATTAGCTCGAACGCAACCGAAATGGACAAGTTCGAAGCTAGCTCGAGCTTATTTGTCCGTTAGAACTTTCGATCGAGTCGATCGACTGCAAGTCTTCGAGCCGAAACTCAAACAGAGCAAGCAAAGTGCTTATTTTCGTAGAGTTCAACTGTGCGATACCCAGTTCGAGTCGATTTGAGACAATACGCACGCACAACAAACGATTAGCTCGAACGCAACCGAAATGGACAAGATCGAAGCGAGTTCGAGCTAATTCGAGTCTTGTCGCGTTCGAGCATGCTATTCGAAACGGATTTTGGTTGAGTCAAAGCAGGGAAACAGATTCTTAGATTCTTTGATTCGATTTGTGTGCAAATAGAGTATACCCTCTTCATATATATTTGGCTAAAGGGTATGCACAAGGGAGTAACACTTGCTGTGGCAATGTTTCGGGCCTGGTCCTTTAAAGTTTTAAGTTCGTGCGACCCACTGTCCATTTGCCAATTTATATAGTAAACTTTTTTGCTGCAGAAATACTTTTGGTTAAGTTTGTTTACTCGAAAAGAAAATGTTATGCCTGCCCATTTAATATGTGGCCTTACCCCGCTTTTTGCTTCTTGGATTGCGGCAACGCGTTTGGGGTCTGGGCTCTGAGAATGGGGCTCGGATGCAAGGTTCCTTGCATCTGGCGCAGTTAATTTGTTATTGTTAGTGGCTGCTCTGGCTCCCAGTTAATTGAAATATATATTTATTAACTTTTGCTTCAATTTGCATACAGTTTGCTATTTAAATATGTTTGCATTCATGAGCGTTAATTGCTAATTGTTATCTGTATCTGAATCTGTAACTGTAACTGTAAATGTATCTGTATCTGTATCTGTAAATGTATCTGAATCTCAATCTGTATTGTAAATCTATGTACCTATGGGCCATGCCAGAGCTACTTACACAACTTCTGGCCAACTTGCTGTGGCAAAGCGAGTTACGTAATTACGTAGCGTAAGGGGTAAGGGGTGAGGGGTAAGCTGGCTTAATGACCACTCATTACCGTTAATTGATTTCAATTAAATCACACCCGAAAACAGCAGCTTAGAGGGTACATAAAGGCAAATGCGACTGATGTAGCCACAACAACTTAAACAACAATTACAAAAATAATCAGGAAACAACAGCAACAACAGCAGCAACAACAACAACAGCAACAACAGCAACAGCAACAGCAACAACAACAACAGCAACAACAACAAGAAGAAGAGGGTATGGCTGTTGCCTTCCGACGATAACGACCAGTCCAAGAAGAACAAGGCATCCGCAGAACAAGAGTAGAGGAAATGTCTGAAAGTAAAACAAGCCGAAGCAAAAGAAAAAAAGAGTGCGGCACGCCCAGAAAAATAGGGAGATGTGCCTTAAGTGTTTGCTTTGGCACATGAAGCACCAGGACACGCACCAAATGACCACGCACTCGCCCAAGCCCAAGCCCAAGCCCACGCCCACGCCCACGCCCACGCCCACGCCCACGCCCACGCCAACACCAATGTCCACGCCCAGGCATAATAAATTAAAGCATCTTTACACAATTTCAGCTGCTTAACTTAATAACAAGTAAGAATACTCTAGTCGGGCGTCCACGACTAGGGTATACCCTGAACCAAAACCTTTCCAGAAAGATACCTCACTAGGAGGACCTACAGCGAAAAGCTTTCAAGTCCCTAGTCCCTCTTATAGGTGCTGAGATCCTTGCTTTGCATACATACGGACAGACGGACTGACGGACGGACGGACGGACGGATAGACGGACTGAAGGACGGACAAACGGATCGACAGACAGACGGGCAAGGCTAGATCGACTCGGCTATTGATGCTGATCAAGAATACATATACTTAATGGGTACGGAGATGCTTCCCTCTGCCTGTTACATACATTAGCACAAATACATTATACCCATTTTGAATGGGCTCAGGGTATAAAAACGCCAGCATATCCAGATTCAGATAGAGATTCCAGCTATCGGCGAGGACTTCAGCTCCCAGCTCTCAGCTTCTGTTTCATCTTCAGCTCTCGAGCAGTCAACCATCGACCATTCGCTGGCACTCGACGGCTGTTGCGGCAAAGATTTTCGGATAAAGTTAATTACGGCTCATTGGATATTCGAGGGGACAAACGGGAAACGGGAAAAGGGAAAAGGGAAAAGTTGCGACGTTGGCAACAATCTAGATGTGGTTGTCGTCGCTTCGCGTCGGCCCAGTTTGCATTTGCATCTCCATCTCCATCTCCATCTCAATCTCCAAGCACTATCCGCTGAAGCAATTAACAATAAAACAACACTTTTCTAATTGGATGAAACGTTTTGCAAGTTTTGCATCCGATATGCTTCGCTTGAATTAAAACCCAGTACTTAATGCTCTGCCGACCGGAACGGGCTTTAAGGGGCGAGCCGACGTTACGAACTGTCCATCATTTAGCGACTATTTGGCTCAGAACTGCGAGGATAAGGCAAATGGGTTGAGCGATATAATTTTATTAAGTTACATCACAGTCCCATGAAAGATGTCGTCAACAAATAAATTCGCGACAAAATATCACGAAAGCCGCACAAGCTACAGATCTTCGCCTTTGTTAAATACTGGCGGGTTATAGTTATAGTTATAGATATTGTTGTCAATAAGCTTTGAAAATGATTTTGTAACTAATCGGACGGCAAACAAAACTCTTTCATACATTCGTTTTCCGCCCATTTTTCACTGTTGCGGGTGGAATTTGTTAAATCTCTGTTCGGATTGTAAACAAAAAAGTTACATACAAACGTTTTTCGCGATTTTTCCCCACTTGCTGGTGGAATTTCCCAATTCTGTTTTTTTTTCGTTTTCGGTTTGGGCTGATCAGTTAGTCAATCAGTCAGTCGGTTAGTCGGGTAGTCAGTCAATTAGTCGGTCAGTCAGTCAGTCAATCAGTCAGTGAGTCAGTCAGTCAGTCAGTTAGTTAGTGAGTCAGTCAGTCAATCAGTCAGTCAGTCAGTCAATCAATCAATCAATCAGTCAATCAGTTAGTCAGTCTGTCACTCAATCAGTCAGTCAATCAGTTAGTCAATCAGTCAGTCAATCAATCAGTCAGTCAATCAGTCAGTCAGTCAGTCAGTCAATCAGTCAGCCGGTCAGTCAGTCAGTCAATCAGTTAGTCAATCAGTCAGTCAGTCAATCAGTCAGTCAATCAATCAGTCAGTCAATCAGTCAGTCAGTCAGTCAGTCAGTCAGTCAGTCAGTCTGTCACTCTGTCAATCAATCCGTCAGTCAGTGAGTCAGTCAGTCAAACAGTTAGTCAGTCAGTCGGTTTACATAGTTTTGTACATAGAGATATAGTCAGAATCAGTTATATTCTGCTATAGCTTGCAAGTGTATTCAGCTTACATTAGATTTAATCAATTTGGGATGCTTTTGGAATCGTTTTGTAAAAATTGCTAGAAGAAATTCCTTGAAGCTCTTAGCTGGTCGGCTGCTGCACAGTTTTCATATTCAATAGCTGCTTCGTGCGACAATAACAAAAACAACAAATTAATACAAATAGTCGACGATGGTCTGGGCCATAGATTATACTTTTGTAGACAGTTTCGCACTTGCCGGCCGCGCGGCTTGTGGAGCCCAGCTCCGCTCCCCTCCGCCCCGTCCCGCATCGCCCCGCCCAGTTCACCAATTGCCCAGTGCCTAGCACCCATCTAGTCTATTGTCCGGGCAGAGCTTAGGTTTTTTTTTTTGTTATTTTTTTGTTCCCCAAGAAGCTTCTCAATATCTTATCCACACCACTTTACTTTGGCCATGGTATCCGGCTATCTTTAGAGTCCTGCCGCCTGCCGCCTGCTTCTCGGCAAGTCCTTGGCTAATACTCTTTAAGACTGCGAAATACATAGGACATAGGCACATATATAGTTGCGAGTAGGTATGTTCGTATATAAATTATTTATTGGTATTTTTGGCTTTTGAATTGAACCAACAGATGCGCACACATTGAAAGCGAAAAGTGAAAAAGTTTTAATAGAATTTCTTTCATGAAACTTATTATTATTTTTTTGTGCTATTGTATATTTGTTTGCTGTACGGGTGCTATCATTCAGCAACTCACGCGTTAGTTTCTCAATTTTGTTCTTCTCTCAAGCTTATAATGGTTTTTTAATCGTCCTGACAAATGCAGAACTGATTGACAGGTCTAAGAGCCATAATCGCTCGCCCAAACCCAACAGGATCATGCCCGCTTTTATCTCTGTTTTAGTATAAATAGTTACAAGGATCTAATTAGTATTGATGTAGGAATGTGTATATTGCAGGTATATGGCCTAATTCCACTGTCAACATTTCTAACATTTCTATGTGAATGTCAAATTCTGTTCTAAACGTGGCCTTTACCTTTTCCCATAAGATACCACATTTTGCACATTTGCCATAAATGTTGGTATTCGCCCCGAATCATACGTGTCTTTTGCGATGATTTATCGAATTTCCCATCGATGTTATGAAAAGTACAAAAGATTCATTACAATCCCCAAATCCCCAAAGATGGCCAAATCCCGCAAGGAGTCCGTTTTGTGGAGGTCCTACTTCCAGTCCGTTTTATGGAGGTCCTACTTCCAGTTCGTATTATTTGACTTTTGGATGGAAAACTTTGGTAAATCAAATCAAATCGACTTGCGTTCCTTTTGCCATTCACATGTCAACGTCAACTGGGCACTTGCTAATGGAAACGCAGAATGTGAGGCTTGGGCAAGTGGAATCGGACTATTTCAATTCGCATTTTACAAGGATAACTCGTAACTCGCAAATGATGCGGACTCTTCTTCTTTCTACCTTGGCGGAGGCCTCTTATCGCAGGATTCTTATCGCAGATGTCTTATCGCAGATGCTCTTATCGCAGATGCTCTTATTGCAGGACTCTTATCGCAGATGCTCCTATCGCAGGTCTCCTATCGCAGATGCTCTTATCGTTGGACTCTATGCAACACGGCAATGTGTCTGCGTGTGTGTGTGTGTCTGTGTGTATGCGTGTGTGTGTTAACCTCAATTACGCAATTAGGCAAAGTATTCGTGAACATTGAATAAAGTTAATGTCCATTAAACACAACTACGAAACGCAAATAAAGATCCCTATATCCAATTCTATCGAACTTTATGAGTATTTGATTATTGTGCTGTAACTTTTGCTTGCTTTTTAACTCTCGTTCGAATTTATTTGTATGCGTGCTAATTTGAATTATCGAAGTTGATGTTGTGCGTGAGTGTGTGTGTGAGTGTTCGAGTGTGTGTGTGTGTTCGAGTGAGTGTGAGTGTTCGAGTGTGTGTGAGTGTGCGAGTGTGTGAGTGTTCGAGTGTGAGTGTGTGAGTGTGCGTGTGAGTGTGAGTGAGTGTGTGTGTGAGTGTTCCAGTGTGCGTGAGTGTTCGAGTGAGTGTTCGAGTGTTTGTGTGTGTGTTCGAGTGTGCGTGCGTGTGTGTGATTCTGTGTGTACCATTCAAATGGTAAGCCAAAATATGGCGTTATAATAATTTTCATAGCAAAATTTACACATGCATAATTAATTAGTATCAAAAATTTAATACTCACACTTTGTATCTGCTTAAATATTTACACTTCGTGCCAAATTTGTATGCAAATCGCTTTGCTACAGACTGACAATTACACACACGCACACACACATTCACGCACGCATACAGACACGCACACACACTGACGCACGCATACAGACACACAATGTCTTGCAATTAAAAAATATTACAGCCTGTCTCAGTTTTATAGGGTTTCATCAACCGAGCTGAATGTCCCTTAAACAACTTCATATCCAGACAAATAGCACACAGAAAAAGGATCTAATTGTTGGGCTAGAGCAAAGTTTATTTGCTAGAAGACAATATTTTTGTGCAGATGTTTGTGCAAATGTTTGTGCTGATGTTTGTGCAGATGTTTGTGCAACTAACGCGTTGTTTTCGTGTCACAATTCAAGTGTACCTATTCGAATGGACGGCACTGTGTGCTGCCAGCGCAGAACAAACAGAATCGAAAACGGGTGGTTGTTGCCGCTGGCGATGGCCAACGTTGGTGCCGCTGATGCCCCCGGGCTATTTCGTTGGGTTGCCCTGCCGCCTCCTCCCCATCCTCCTTCTCTTCCCCCTCCTCTTCACCCTTCTCGTCCTCCTGCCCCTGGCGAGTTACGAGAGCAAGTGGTTGTAGTAGTTGGCTGGTCGGTCACTAACTGGTAGCTGGATGGGTTGTCCGTTGCCCGTTGCTGGCGTTGATTGTTGTTGTTGCGTTTTTTTTTATTTCGAAAACCCTTTTTATACCCTGAACTCATTGAAAGCGCTTAAAAGGGGTATCATGGTTTGCTACATAGCACATGTTCCTGTGCTTAGCATCAACAGCCGAGTTAATCGAGCCATCAACGTCTGTCTGTTCAACGTTCTCTTTGTCCGTCTGTCTGTACGTCATTCAAATGATCGATAGCTCCAAGCAATCGATAGAAATCGACATCGAAATGTAGTTTGCAGCGGTTCAGGGTATCTGCGGATCGGGCACACCCGACTATAGAACTCTTACGTTTTAGTGTTTGCATTTAACGAACAACGGCCGCAGCAGCAGCAACAATAAGGGCAATAACAAGCGTGCTTGCCGCACATTCCGCGCCAAGGCCGGTAATGGGACTGGGTGCGGGAACTGGTGGGGGGAGGGGAGGGCACGAAACAGAAGCTGGAAGCTGGTGTTAGTGATGTGTCAGGCGGCAGATGATTGTGCTGTTGCTGCTGCTGCTGCTGCTGCTGTTGTGTCTGGAGCTGGGGTTGTGTGTGGCTAATAAAAGGCTTGTTACAATGAAAACAAATCAAATCGGCGCCGAAGCCATCCATCAAGTCAAACCAAACTCGAGTTCAAATGAATCGCGGCTAACGAATACCAGCTACCAGCTAACAGCTACCAGCTAGCAGCTACCAAACAGGAAGTAGTTTGAATTTCCGGTGTCACTCAGCCTCCGCGTGACGCCAATTGCTGAGCGCCAGCTTTATCCGACCAGCCAGAAAGCAGAAAGAGGCACTAACCACGTTCAAATTTTCAAATTGATTACGGGCCACGTGGCGGCGACGAGGCGGCGCGGAATCAACTCAGGTTTACTTTGAAATGCCATTAAAATGTATTTACAAACGCAAATTGATAGCGATTTTGGTCTAGGCTTCATCCGCGATGTGTTCAAGTTGAGGCTTAGCCGGCCATTTGGTTGAATGTGCTTTGTCCATGTGTTTTATGTGTCTGTCTGTGTGTGTGAGTGTGTGTGAGTGTGTGTGAGTGTGTGTTGTGTGTGTTGTGTGTGCTTGTGTGTGTTTGTGTGTGTCTGGTGCGCTGAGGGTCGTCATGCGGCAGCGAGGGGACGAGCGTGTGCCATCCTTTTGAATGTCTGCCCCTCTTACTTATACGAATACCCAAAACAGAAAGTCCTTTACCAGGCCGCAACTGTGTGTGTGTGTGTGTGTGTATGCATGTGTGTGTGCGTGTGTGTGTGCGTGTGTGTGTCTGTTTGAGTGATAAATGCAATTTCCATATCGGAAATGCGTTTTTACCGTTGAAACCTTCGTGCGACTGTCCCTCCTTGATATTGCGACAGTCCCCGTTCGCTTGAGCGCCCCCTTAAAGGAACATGCCTCGCCCCCCCCCCCTGCGGTATATGTGTATGTAATGTTATTCCTGCGCTTAACACGCTTTTTAGTTGGTGTGATTAGTCCCTCACAGTTGGCACCACGACGTGCTAAGTCGTCTGGCTGCTGTCATCGTTTGGCTTAAGATTGGTAGCGGTTCGTGGTCGTTCCAAGGCTGGGGATGACTGGAATGGCGGTTCCGACATTTCGTACGTAAATTGTCCTATTATAAACATGTCACACATGGTATTTATACCCTGGGCCCATCGAAATTGGGTGAAGCGGGCATAATGCTTTTGTGCCGACGAACGTAACGGGCAGAAGAAGACTTCTTTAACTGCATTAACTACTCTGTATTCAAACAATCAACAGCCGATTTGATCCAGACACTGATCCATCCGTATCTATGATCCTGTCGATCTCGTAGACTATAAGAGATAGAAGCTTGCTTCGTCAACTTGCCCTGTTGCCATGAGATCCATAAAAATTGGACATAATATCGAAATCCTGTCTGTTGAGTATGTGTGTGTAGACTCTTATTACATACATACACAGATCCAAAACATTTTGATATCCTCCCATGTTCCACTCGAAATCGACACTCTCATTGAAGCTCCATATAAGAACGAAACAAACGCAGCTCAAAGCGGAATATATCAAGTTGTACTGAGTACAAAGTTTGTCCACACAAGGCAATTCAACTATGGTGAACTGCAAGCAACTGCAGCATAGAAGTCCTGCAAAGGTGCCAGCCTATGACCCGAAGGAATGTTACAGGTGCGCCTTGGCATACGCGCAACTTTGACCTAAACATGCCCTTTGTCCGAAGTGAAATAAGCTGAGGTAAGCTTTATAAACGGGTTACACAATCACAAACATAACTAGGCTATAGATCTCTTAGTATGAAAAAAAGGACGAAAGATACCGAAGGAAGGGAAGATAAAGCTTAGATTCGACGCGAGAATTGAATCTAATTGTCCTGTGTCTGTGGAGAAACGCGCCAAGCTTGCGTTATTTAGACCAAGAATGGAAGCTGGGCAACTTTATGGCTTCGGAATAATGCGATTCGATAACGTAATTAATTGATATTCATTAACTCGTAATTGGCCACTTAATTCAATTGGCAATGCCAGGGCCAAGTAGATTTGCGAACACATCGAAGTCGTTTTTGGCCAACTGATTTTTTATTGGCAGCGCGGAGCGTGCAGCCTGCAGCAATTTGGCAAACATCAACGACAATAAAGTTAAACTGCAATTATTTTCAAATGAACTTCATTTGAAATGCAATTTGAGCCATGTGTCTAATATATGCAAACAATTTACTGTGCTCCGGGCGCGCAAAAACGGGCAACCAGGCAAGTCGAGGCAAGTCGAGGCAAGGCATGGCAAGTCGTGGCAAGGCATGGCAAGTCGAGGCAAGGCGAGGCAAGAACTGGCACGGCTCGAAACGGAACCAAGCCCAGCCAAGCCAAAACAACATCCTTGTTGGCTTAGAGCAGCAAAGCAGAGACAGTGACAACAACAGCCACGATAAATCAATATGCAAAAGGAACGCTGACGACCCAACTTGGCAAACAAGAAGCGTGGCAAAATGATAAACTCTGTTGACTGTATTGTGCCGATGACGGTTGCTACAAAACAACTTGTGGGAATGTTTTCTCAGGACAGCACACACACACCATACACACATGCATACACACACACGCGCACACTCACATACACACATGCATATACAGACACACATGCACCCATATGCTTGTGTACTTGAGCACGGCCCGTGATTTTCATGGCTCACGAAGCATGCTTAAACAGGTTTGGAAAGCACGACAAAGCCTGAAGAAAGCACGATTAATATCGAGAAAAAGCTTCATCAAATGTTGTCGATACCCGATACATAGAAGTTTATCTTACGAACGAACTATCGACAATTCTCCGTGCGGGGACCGGGAACGATTAATATCGAGAAAAAGCTTCATCAAATGTTGTCAATGCCCGATATGTAGAAGTTTATATTACGTATCTCGAACTATCGACACATATGAATAAAGTAGGTAAACCCTTATACAAGGTGATAATGTAGGTCCATTTTATGGGGCTTTGGCCGAATCAGGCAAAGTTCTTCCGACAATTCTCCATGCGGGGACCGGGAATGAAATGTTGTCAATATCCGATACATAGAAGTTAATCTTACGTATCTCGAACTATCGACACATATAAACAAAAGTAGGTAAACCCTTATGCCAGGTGATAATGTATGTCCATTTTATGAGGTTTTTGCCGGATCAGGCTCAAGTCCTTCCGCCAATTCTCCGTGCTGGGAACGGGCTTTTCTTCAAGTGTGTGTCTCGTGCTCGAGCCGGGTTGTACCTCGAAAATAAGGCACGCGCCCATCTCTACTGTGTCTGTGAGTATGTGTGTGTATGTATTTGCATTGAAGTGTATGTGGCCGCGTGTGAATTTGATGTATGTCCTTGTGTGCCCCCATCCACATAAAAGTGAGCAATAAACATACGCGATTAAATTCATTATGAACTCTTGAACAGCAGACAATGCGCATATGAAATGACAAACTGATTGTATGTACGTGTGTGTGTGTGTGTGTGAGTGTGATTGGTTGTGTGAATGTCCCTCTCGAGTCCTACGTGAAAATAACATGAGGCTCCCCTCTGCATGTGTGTGTGTGTGTGTGTGTGTGCGTGACTTGTATGATGACAAAATGAAGCAGAAGGTTTCAGCTCTTGTTATTGTTGCCTTTTCTAATTGTATTTGCAATTGCTCGTGTGTGGGTGTGTCTGTGTGTGTGGGTGTGTCTCTCTGTGTGTGTGTGTCTCTCTATGTGTGTGACTGTGTGTGTGACTGTGTGTGTGACTGTGTGTGTGTCTATGTGTGTGTGTCTGCGTATGTGGTTACTAATTGGATTTCAGATATTCAATCAACATGTTTCCGCACTGATTTTCACAGATTTTGCGGACGAGCACAGCTTTTGCCCCGAGTCAGCTTCAATCTACTTTCGTTGATCTGCAACAATAAAGCAGTCGATCCATATACATATATACTCGATGTACATATATATATATATATATATACAAAGCATTCACATCAATTGAATTGTGATGAATGTTTCATTAAACGCACCTTGAGCTTGATTAGAACGCGAATTGACTTTCAGGTCAAGACCCGAGTATATGCTTAAGACGCTTTTGTTAGCCAACTGAGTTGTGCATTATCAAAAGCTGCAAAGTTTATGCCAGGCCAGACCGCAATTAGACGGCGTTGCCCGGCTCCAATTTTGGAATCGCACGTGGCAAACGTAGCTCCGGGTAACTTCAGCCAGATACAAAGACACTTTGCTCCATATATGAATATGTTGTCGTATCAATTGCAATGAGAAAACTTTTCTTTAAATTTGTAACAAGTAGCCGGAAGTTCCCGACTAGGGGATTCCGGAAGTAAAATAGCAATGCTGTGGATAGAACTCTATAAAGACGTGTATCCGTCGTAGGGTATCTCTTAGTCGAAAGCTCCCGACGAACGTCGTTCTGTATACTTAGTTGGAAGCGGACATCTTGCGCCTTGTTTGTCCTCAGATACTCAGGTGTTGGCAGGTAATTGGACGTTGATCTTGCGTTAGGACTCTGCATTGACCAACAATCGCCTGGATTTGTGAGGACAATGTGCTATAGATACATATATAGATTTATTATCATTAACATTGACAATATTGTCATTAGTTGTTATTGTCATTAAACTCATTATTATGGTTATTATAAATATGGAAGGTATTTGTGTAAACGTATTAGATACAAACGAGAGCTGGAACTGGAAAGTTAGACGTAGAGCCGCATTTCGCCTAGATCCTCAGCGAATACATTAGTTATATTCAATTTTGTAATGCGGCCGCCGCGTTCGGACATTTGCTGCGTTCCTGTTGTGATAATTGCTGTCAGACGCAGTAATTCCAGCAATCCAATAAACCATAAACTCTTGTCTAAAATGAGTTTCGCGCCCATGAGAGCGAGTGTGTGTGTGTGCAAGTGTGTGTGCGTGTGGGTGTGAAATGGCGAATGTGTGTGGATGTGTGTGTGTGCGTGCGGATTTGTGTGTGCGAGTGAACATGGTGGTCACCGCATTTTGTCGCTGGTTTTGGATTTCGAGAAGACTTCAGCGCCATGGTTTCACTCAATTTTGGCTTGTCATATGCAGAATGCCTGCCGCAAGCCGCAGGCCGCTGGCCGCTGGAAACCTACCTGTTGGAGTGCATAGAGTACAATTGAAAATCGCATCTGAAGAGAGATCCATAAAACAAGCACAATTCACATTCTAAAGAAGCTGAACAAACAGAGCCAGCAGGGCCAGCAGCGTGATCAGCGTCAGCCGCAGCCCGGACCAGGCCAATGGGCACGTGGCGACATTTTTCTCAATCCAATCGCGAAAGTGGTTGACATCGGTGTAAACACCGGCGGAATCCGGCGTCGCACAGCCGTAGCCAAAGGAGACAATGCCCACCACTTTGCCGTCGCATATAAGCGGTCCACCCGAATCGCCCTGGCAGGCGTCCACTTCGAAATCCTTTGCGTTCGAGGCACAAATCATGCCCTTTCCGAAATGCTGTAGTTTCGAGCAAAACGCTTTCGAATTGATTGTCAAATCGCCGTTGACTGCCTCGTCGGGAATTGGTCCGTACTGGGAATGCATCAGATATTACATCTCACAATTCTTGCATTCCCTTCTTCCCCTTACCTGTATGACCGTGCCCCATCCAACGACTGTGCACTCCAAGCCAGGCGGGGGATCTATGTCACCCAAGGGTATAATAGCGACAAAATTTCCATCCGGTTGCACCTCGGTTTTGAGACGTAAAACCCCAATATCATTGACTAGGCGACTGGACGAGTAATGTGGATGCGGCTTGACTTTCTCCACCTCAAATTCCTGGGTGCTGCTTGTCCTTATTAAGCGACGCGGTGTGCCGGCAATTACCTTGACCTTACTAGCTCGAAGCCTGTTGCGCCTGCAATGTTAGTATTATGTGTGAGAAGTTCTTGTTAAGCGTGAGGACATACCCCGAAAATAGGCAATGGGCTGCTGTTAGGACAGCTGTCTTCGAGATTAAACTGCCGCCACAAAAGTGATTGTCGCCAAAGAACTTAGCACTTGTGCCATGACGTAGCGAAACTGCAAATTTAACCAGGTCATTCTTCTCGGGACGATAGCCGCCGGTCACTAGAAAGTGAAATTCACCATTGTCCTCATCCAAGTCGCTTGAGTTTTGGCCAGAGCTGGCTGCCTGTGCCTTGGGCGCACTCTCATCACCTTGTACTCGAACTTGCGACATGTCCGATATGGTTAGCACATTGGCGAAGTCGTCCGAGCTCACAGTTGAGCGTCGCCGGTAGAGAGTACGGCAATTGCTTTCGATCGAAGAAAGTTCAATGTCTGTGCTGCAGTTCCACAGCTGATCGTAATCTGAGACTAATTGATCGATGCAGAGTAATAAGACTACCACGTTGTATACAACAAATTTAGAAACTTCCATTTTTCTATTATTCTTTAAAATTGAATGATTTAAAACTCCTGGAGGCTGCAAGTATAAGCAGAAAGTGCAGTTCGAAAATCCAAAAGCTTACGCTATGGAAACGTTGTCAAAACTCTTTTCTCTCTTTCAATACTCAACAAATGAACCTTATTGAGAATCTAATATGCTTGTGTATTTCCCACAAATGCTTTTCGCCCAATCTATGAATTGCGAATGTTTCGCCTGGTGCCCGCGCAGTAAGAATTTCGATAACCGATAACATGCCCCGTTTCCCAGTTATCGATAAGATAAGTTTTCACCAAATTTGATGCTTAGCTTTCTGAATAGTTTACATTATGCGAGCGGGTAAGTCCCGGCCTTGTCCGTCAAAATGAATTCTCTCAAAGATCTTTGAAAATGAGCTTGAAACCAATCGGACGTTAAACAAAAAACGTTCATGCAACTGTTTTCCGTTAATTTTCCACTGCTGCGGGCGAAATTTCCCAAATCGCTGAAACACGTATTCATTAAGATTCATCATCTTATATAAGTTTGAAGCAAATCGGACGAAAGCCTTAAAACAAGTATAATGTGATCTAAAGGCCAAACCTTGAACAAAGAACCAAACCTCGTGGAAGTCGAATGAGATTTGACCGAGTTATGAAGGTGGGACATGATTGATCTGATGTCTATATAGGATATTTGAAGTCCTCATGAACTTTGACTTAGAATAATGATGCCAGATTGTGCTGCCAAATTGATCTAGAGTCCCAACCAAGAACAAAGACCCAAACTTCGTGGAAGTCGAATGAGATTTGACCGAGTTATGAAGGTGGGAAATTTGGGCCTATGTCTGTATAGGATATTTGAGGTCCTTATGAACTTTGACCAATTTGATCTAGAGGCCAAACTTGGAACAAAGGTCCAAACCTCGTGGAAGTCGAATGAGATTTGACCGAGTTATGAAGATGGGAAGTTTTGACCTATGTCTATATAGGATATTTGAGGTCCTTATGAACTTTGACTATGAATATTGATGCCACATTTAGAAGCCAAATTGATCTAAAGGCTAAATCTTGAAAAAAGATCCAAACCTCGTGAAAGTCGAATGAGATTTGAGCGAGTTATAAGGGGCGGGACATTTTGACCTATGTCTATATGGGATATTTGAGGTCCTTATGAGCTTCGGACAGGAATAAAGTTGCCACATTTAGATGGCGATTTGATCCAGAGTCCGGACCTTGAACAAAGATCCAAACCTCGTGAAAGTCGAATGAGATTTTGACCTGTGTCGATTTAGGATATCTGAGGTCCTTATGAACTGATCTAAAGGCCAAACCTTGAACAAAGATCCAAACCTCGTGAAAGTCGAATGAGATTTGACTGAGTTATGAAGGTGGGACATGATTGATCTATGTCTATATAGGATGTTTGAGGTCCTTATGAGCTTCGGACAGGAATAAAGTTGCCACATTTAGATGGCGATTTGATCCAGAGTCCGGACCTTGAACAAAGATCCAAACCTCGTGAAAGTCGAATGAGATTTTGACCTGTGTCGATTTAGGATATCTGAGGTCCTTATGAACTGATCTAAAGGCCAAACCTTGAACAAAGATCCAAACCTCGTGAAAGTCGAATGAGATTTGACTGAGTTATGAAGGTGGGACATGATTGATCTATGTCTATATAGGATGTTTGAGGTCCTTATGAGCTTCGGACAGGAATAAAGTTGCCACATTTAGATGGCGATTTGATCCAGAGTCCGGACCTTGAACAAAGATCCAAACCTCGTGAAAGTCGAATGAGATTTTGACCTGTGTCGATTTAGGATATCTGAGGTCCTTATGAACTTTGGCCAATTTGATCTAAAGGCCAAACCTTGAACAAAGTTCCAAACCTTTGGGGAAGTCGAATGAGATTTGGCCGAGTTATGAAGGTGGGAAATTTGGGCCTATGTCTATATAGGATACATGAGGTCCTTATGAGCTTCGGACAGGAATAAAGTTGCCACATTTAGCTGACATATTGATCTAAAGGCCAAACCTTGAACAAAGATCCAAACTTCGTGAATGCTAGTTAAATGCCCAGACATCTGAGCTACTTTTGTTAAAAGGATTTGTTGAAAATGCTTAAGAATCACAAATGAACAACACAATTTCACCAGCATGAGTATATACGAGTATGTTAGCTATAGGGGACTTCATGGTAAAAAACAAAAAAAAAAAAAAAAATGTGTGTGTAATGTATGGGTGTCAGATTTTAGGCTTGTCTGCCAACGCACTGTGCACTGTTGTGGCCCAACTGGCGCGAAAATATTTACCTTATAACTTTCGCAGCAAGCCGATAGGCAAATGAAAAACACCTGGCCATAAATAACGTGCACCTGAAACGTACCCGGGCTCTAGTAGCAGCTAGGAGCAATAGCGGCAGCAAAAACTTCCAGCTGGCAGCCGAAGTGTTAGTTTCCGGCCGCACACATACGCGCGCATAATTATGTACATATACGTGTGTGTGTGTGTGTGTGTGCACATATACGCTTCCAAGAGTCCATTAGTTATGTGATGTGATGTGATGCGATGTGATGTGATGTGATGCGATGTGATGTGAAAAACTTAAACGTTTTTTGTATATCGAAATTGTAGACACAACGAATCAGATTTTCATTCAAATATAGTTCGTCTTAAAAGGGGGAAAGGAGAAGCATTGAATAAGTTGATTAGAGAGCGTTAAAAATGTGGTTCAACTTTGTGGCATGTCCTGAACCTGTTCCTCGAACCCAATCTAAAGGCGTTCCGCGTTGTTTCAAGCTCTCAGCGACTCGAACGCCTCGCAGTTTGTTTAGAATAGTCTTATGATGCTTTCCGAGAGGAGCTGCAGCTAAAAAATGCCATCACATTCGGCGACCAAGTGCCAGGTCGTGATTTTGTCACTGGGCTTACAGGAACGTTTCCGTTTCCTAACATCACGTACGCTTGTGTACACAGACAAGTCCATTGTTGTCTGACGGTTCGTTCTACTTACTAATTTTTTCGTGGCTCTCGCCTCGCTCTAAGTCCTGCGTGCATGTGTGTGCTTTTCTGCTTGTGTGAGTGTGTAGGTGTGTGAGTGTGTAGGTGTGCTTGTGTGTGTGTTTGTGTTTGTGTGGTACTCTTGGGCGTGAACGGTTGGCTGTGGGCCGCTGTCGTTATCATTAATTTGCAGCCTGCTTTTCGTAATAATTTACAAAGGATTTTCTTCACTTTTCCTTTGCTAGTTTTTGGCAATTGTTGGCCAAGTTTTTTGGGTTAAGTTGTCATTATATCCGCTTACAAAGACAAATTTGTTTATGGCCATATCATTCTATGCCTAACATATTTCACGTCCATATTAAAATACTTTACAGAAGTGCACGACCTTTGCATATTCTTAATACCCTGCACCTGTTCGAAATGGGTGAAAAGGGTATAATGTATTTGTGCAAATGTATGTAACAGGCAGAAGAAAGCATCCTCGACCACATAAGGTATATATATTCTTGATCAGCATCAATAGCCGAGTCGATTAAGCCGTGTCCGTCCGTCCGTCCGCCTGTCCGTCTGTATGAACGCAAGGATCTCTGAACCTGTAAGAGCTAAAAGTTCTTAGCTGTAGCTACTCCTAGTTCCCGCGCAGACCGAGTTTGTTTCCGATAGTCGATAACTTACTGCGTTTCCAAGTAATCGATAAGAAATCGATATCGAAATCCTGTTTAAGCTATTTAGAGCACAAAACTCGACTTGTAGCTTCTAGAAAAGTATATACAGCTGAGCTATCTTTCAAGGAAGGAGATGGTTCAGGGTATCCCCAAGTCGAGCACTCCCGCCTAGAACTTACTTTGTTACTTGTTTTTAATGCCAAAGTCTATTAGACCTGACGGGGTTTATTGTGCTGAGCATTTTGACAAACTCTTTCGTAGGTGCTTTTGCATTTTGTTAAGCTTTCAATGATTGCAAAGAAAAGATATATCAACATATATGCCAGAAGCAATTAACAATGTACATACGCTCGATTCGTGTTCGTACGAGCGGGTGGGTGGGTTTGGATAGAAAATGGCAAAGCTTCTGTGGTCAGGCACAGTCATAGAAGCACACCTGTAAAATTTCCCGCATAAATGCGTGCCACTGGCTGGCAAGAGCCTCATCACCTGGCTGGAGGTAAACAATTATGGCACCCGACCAGTCAACGGACGGACGGACGGACGGACGGACGGACGGACTGGCTGACTGACTGCTTGCAGCTGGCTGCGTCGAGATAGCAGACAGTAGACAGCAGACATATTACTTATCGAGAATTGACGATGCCAAAACAATGATTATTGTTGCCTTTTGCAGTTTTAACTAAAATGCATTTACTGCCAACAGACAACACACAACAGACAACAGGCAACAGGAGGCAGTCCGGCAGTCGACCTTAGTTCCCAATCGCTGTCCGGCCTCCGCCTTCTCTAGAGGGGGAGAGTTAGGCCAATGTTGGCATCGTCCAAGTCGGTGTCATTGTTTGCATACATTGATTGAATTTGTTCACGCCATTAAATTTGCAAATTGCTATCAGCAACTTTGCATAAACTGCACTGCAAAATTTTACAGCACAACAACCGATCGGAGTCGGAGCTGGAGCCGGGGCTGGTCGTCGTCCTGCATTGTTAATGCTTATGACAGAGACCGAGCCGTTGCTCCCCAGCCGAACGTGCACATATGTGGTGTTTTTAAGCAAGTAGCAATCAGTACCATGCTGCCTGCGACCGGCTTTGTCGTCCACCTTTGCCAGTCGATAAACAAAAGCAAAGCCAGTCTTTCATAGAGCTGAGCATGGGCTGGTTGTTCTTCTTCCCCGTGACACGATGGGCCATGATGCCGGAAAACTAAGTCGATTCGTCGCATGAAACAGCTGAAACCTGTAGATCTTGAAATCTCATCTTGATCTTGAAATCTCATCTTGATCATGAAATCTCATCTTGATCGTGAAATCTCATCTTGATCTTGAAATCTCATCTTGATCTTGAAATCTCATCTGGATCTTGAAATCTCATCTTGATCTTGAAATCTCAACTTGATCTTGAAATCTCATCTTGATAGTGAAATCTCATCTTGATTGTGAAATCTCAACTTGATCTTGAAATCGCATCTTGATCTTGAAACCTCATCTTGATCGTGAAATCTCATCTTGATCTTTAAATCTCATCTTGATCTTGAAATCTCACCTTGATCTTGAAATCTCATCTTGTTCGTGAAATCTCATCTTGATCTTGAAATCTCATCTTGATCGTGAAATCGCATCTTGATCGTGAAATCTCATCTTTATCTTGAAATCTCATCTTGATCTTGAAATCGCATCTTGATCTTGAAATCACATCTTGATCGTGAAATCGCATCTTGATCGTGAAATCTCATCTTGATCGTGAAATCGCATCTTAATCGTGAAATCTCATATTGATCGTGAAATCTCATCTTGATCTTGAAATCGCATCTTGATGTTGAAATCTCATCTTGATCGTGAAGTCCCATCTTGATCGTGAAATCTCATCAGCCTTCCTCAAGTGAGACTTAACACAATTCTTATTCAAGCACAACTTTCGACTCACACGAAGTGTGTGTGACCCGTGTGTGTGGCAAAGGGTCAGTTTGCGTGTTCGTGCAGGGTCGTGTCATAAATATCTGGCACGCACCCATCTCTAATTGTGGTGAATTTATGCTACAGGCGGTTGCCGGTTGCCGGGTTGCACAATATGTGTGCTGGGGGTGGGGGTGGCAAAAGAGTTAAGGGTATGACAGGCTTGTGTGCAAGTCATTAACTATTCATACGACATTAGCCTCAACAGCAGCAACAACAGAACCAAAGAGATAGATGCATATATACAGAGAATGCAGCATGTGATGACACTTTTGATTTCGACTGTTCAACCAAGCCAAGTGCAGGTCGAGTGCGAGTGCTAATTGCCCACAGCCTACAGAAGGCGAGGGCGGACAATTTGACACAGAAGACTTAAGCAGGAAATTTATTTAACGACCAGTTGAAGCTATCAAAGCACAATAAGTTGAGCATAATACCCAGCCGACCTTTGTCTGATTCCCATTTAGCAGGCATAAACACTGCTTAAGCTTTCACAGCTCTTTGAGCACAAGCTGCTGGTCGGGCAAGGAGGGGGAGGAGGAGGCAATGCAATGCAGGAGGAAAGCCGTTTCACAAAAATCTCAGAAAAATTGAAATTATTTGTCCCGTGGGAGCTCTAGCCTGTTTGGCGGCTGCCTTGAGCCTGAGCCTCCGATGTCGTAGAATGGGATTGCGATAAACTGACACAGGGTGCGGAAGGGCAAAGGTGGCGGGTGGGGAGGCAAGCTGTTTGTGGTGCAAAGGTTTTACCCGCCAACTTTAAGCAAAAAAAGAAAATATAACGCGCAAAATTTAAAATTACCACTTACGACGGCTCTGCAAGTTCATTGTCTTGTGTTATTGAACTGCTGCGAATGGGGGCTGGCTAGCACGGACCAAGGACCACGGACCAAGGACCAAGGACCACGGACCACGGCCGATGGCCGACGGTCCACGGTCCACGCTCGACGCTCGAAGGTCCACGGCCGACGGCCCGGCAATATATTCATATTATACACTCGGCAATGTTGCTGTATTATTGCGAGTTTGTGAAATTTATGATAAAAGTTATGCCGACATTTAAATGGATGCAAGCATATTTGTGGCGAAATTTCAATTTTAACTTCGAATGCATTTCGAGTCGGACATTCAACACACATTACTTTAACCTTAATATAGAACCTCGTTAGTTCAATGCAAAGCAATTGTAAGCAAAGCCCAAATGTCGCACTTTATTGCTAGATTCCGTGTCCGTCTTTCGACTTTCCGTAATAATGATGCCTACTCAGTCCACAAATCCACATCTTAAACTAGGAAAGTGTCAATTCCATGCGTTCCGTGTATTGATATTCGTATACCCATTGAAAATGGCCAAAGAGGCATCGCCATTTCGTAGGTCTTAAGAGCTAGAGTCAGCAAATTTGACAAGAGGTCAAAGAGAGCGTAGTTCGAGCTGCATTGAAGAAGATTGGGGAAATCCTTCTACTTGCTATTTTATGCATATGCCTCGGGCAAAGAAGGATAACTTTAAGGTCTCCTGCTTCCTCTTGAATGTTTTTGAGTCAGAACCCTTGTCAGAACCTACTCGCCATCGATTACATCTCACTGCCACGAGCTGAACCCTTACCCCGATCGGGCAAGATCTGGCTAGATCGGACAATAAGCACCGAAGAGATCACTTTCCATCGAAAATCTCAACTTCTAAGGTAAGAAACCTGGCGAAGTGTGCGTGTATTGAAGGACAAATACGATTGTCTTTAACTGCAGTGCGGCGCTGGGCTTAGGGCATCTCATAGTCGTTCACACCCGACTAGAGGAGGCTTGTTTTTCTGCTATAATCGTTTGTCATAATTTACTTTTTCCCACTGACATAGCCAATCCAATGGGCATAATACGAACTAATTGGTTTATATACAATTGTTTTGTTTTCCTCTGTTCGCCATCTCTGTTGCTCTGTTGCCATTTCTGTGCATCCAGCATTTTGAGGTCGACTGCTTAATTTATATAATATACCCTAAACCCGTTCAAAAGGGGCTAAAAGGGTATATTGTTTTTGTGGAAATGTATGTAACAGGCAGGAGGAAGCATCGCCGACCTCATAAAGTATATACATTCTTGATCAGCATCAATAGCCGAGTCCATCTAGCCATGTCCGTCCGACTGTCTGTACGTACATCCGTCCGTATGGCTGAGAGCAAGGATTTCAGCACCTATACGAGCTAGAGACTTTAGCTGTAGGTCCTTCTCAGTGTGTCCGTACATCCATCCGTCTGTGCTAGAGACTAGAAAGGCTTAAGGTGTAGGTCCTCGTAGTCCCTGCGCAGATAGAGTTTGTTTCCGATATTCGATAACTTGCCCCGTTTCCAAGTAATCGATAAGAATCGATATCGAAATCCTGTTGCTTGAGCAATTTGGCCACCAAACTTGACATGTAGCTCCTAGAATAGTATATACAAGTGAGGAACTTTTCATGGAAACACATGGTTTAGGGTATCCCCTAGTCGTGCATTCCCGCCTCGAGCATTCTTACTTGTTAAAGCTTTGTCTCCGTTGAAGTGCTCTAATTACATTTTTTTCCGTGCCTTCGCCCCGACTGCAGTTTTCGTTGTGCACTGCCATAGATCCATTTGCTCGAGACAATTTTGCACGGCTGATTGAGTTTGGGAATGCTGTCGGCGGCACTCGACTTCATCTCCGTGCTAGCACGGAGCCAGAGAGCTGCAGCTGCTGGCCTTGTCGAGGCTTATAAATTACTTTAGTTGCATTGCGGCTTGCGGCCGTTCTCATTAAGTGCTGTCATATCATTTCTCTTTGGTCCGGGTCCAGGTAGTCCTGGCTTACAAACGTTTTCGATATATTGAGTCATTTTCTGTCATCTGGTAACGCTCTTTGAAAACCAAACAAAAATGTCCCGGATGTCATGCATCATTTGGCCAAATGCTGTCAAATATCATGCTAAGACTCTAGTCGGGAGTGCACGACTAGCGGATACCCTGAACCAACTTCTTCCTTGAAAGATACTCCACCTGTATATACTATCCTAGGAGCTACTAGGAGCGTATAACTTAAAGGATTTTCTCAATAAACACAATTTCGATATCGATTTCTTATCGATTACTCGGAAACGGGGCAAGTTATCGACTATCGAAACTCGATCTAACTCGAAGGACCTTCAACGAAAAGCTTTCGAGTCTCCAGCTCGCAGAGACTCACATGTGCATGGCAAATATGAGAAATGGGAAAGGGTAATATCATGGGCATTGATATCATCTGAAATTGTTGTTTTTAAGCGAAAATTATTAGCCTGGGACGAAGATGGCATTCTGCAATGCAATTTGAAAATATGTTGGCCAGAGCAAACTTTTGATGGCCAGATAAAATGCAACTTTTTCCCCCAAATAAACTATTCTATGTAATGTGTGCAGATTGGGTGCCTTGTTGTTTGCCCAAATGGGCAAAATAATATTGTAGTTGAATATAAACATTGACGTGACATACACACTATATGCATGTGCGTGTGTGTGTGTTTGTGCGTGTGTGTGGCGCTTTAAAGTGACAAGCAAAAAGGGTTCAATTTGACGGCGCGTTGTCTATCTTCTCGCCACAGCGAACGCGCCAGCCAAACACAAGTGTTGCCCAAATAGCTGAGTCAAATGTTAAAAAACACAAAGTTGACAAGGTTTTCCACGCATTTGGAGACAAAAAAAAAGAAGCCAAATATCTGCAATTAGGCAATTGGGAAGGTAAAACTGTCTTCCTCGAAGTCCTTTTGTTCAATGCAGCCAGAATCTTCTGTAATAGATATATGTTCTTCTATAAGAACATGTCTTCTAAATCCTTCCATATTGAAAAATAGCCGAATTTAGCTAGAAAAGAGCTGAATGAAAGAACACTAGCCAGCACATGCCGCCCAGTGCTCTGTCAGCCACCATAAGCATATTAGGCAGTTCCGCTCTGCTAGTGTGCGCATGATGGAGAGGGGGAGGGCGAGGGTGGAGGGAGGTGAGGGGGTAAGGGGTTTGGGGTTCACTAAAACGTGATGTTGAATCCAATGTGATGCTCAAGCGTGTGAAAATACCAGAAAGACGTGTTGCCATCAAATGGTTTCAATGGCGGCCACTGCCGCGTCATTTTAGCCAGTTCGGGTCCGGGTACGGGTCCGGGACTGGGACTGGGTCCGGGTACGGGTCCGGGTCCGAGTCCGTGCCTGGCTGGGCGATAGCGATGTGTTGGCAACACCATGGCTTGGCGCGTGTGCTGTTGGCCGCTGTGCGTATTTATGGCATAAGTTAACAGACACCGGAAGTGATACATCAAGGACACGCGCGCGCGCTCCCGCAACCCGCACCCCGCACCCCTCCCTCCATGTAGTTACATACATTTTCTACATACACGTTTTGAATTAACCTCAAATCAACTTATATTTTTGTATATCCCCCGTCTTCTTTGCCCAGCAAAAATAAATTTAAATAAATTGCCAAGATAACTTAGTCCCAACTGAATGCACTCTCGGACCGACTGTCTGGCTCGTAGTCGAACACGCCAAATCGTAGGAGCTGGCAAGCTGCATTTCTGAATGTAGTTGCCCTTTATCTGAAGTTCACTTTGGGCCATAAACGTTTCGGCTGATACACTCTATCGAGCATTAGCTGCGTGTTTCATTCCGAGTAACCGTCGGAGTAGGAGAAAGTCGCGAATGTGGGCCAACATATCAACATCTCTTTATGCATAAACGAATAAGTGTTAACAGGCAACAACCTATACTCAGATACAGCCAGATGTAGCCGGGTATAAGGCAGATATACCCAGATGTAGCCAGATATAGCCAGGTATTACCCAG
The DNA here is from genome assembly GCA_037075305.1 of Drosophila kanekoi. Classification (NCBI taxonomy): domain Eukaryota; kingdom Metazoa; phylum Arthropoda; class Insecta; order Diptera; family Drosophilidae; genus Drosophila; species Drosophila kanekoi. The sequence goes on along the minus strand of JBAMCE010000043.1, from coordinate 650,244 downwards.
ATATACCCAGATGCAGCCAGATATAGCCAGGTATAAGCCAGATTTTGTATACATATCAACATCTCTTTGTGCATACACGAATAAGTCTTAATGGGCAACAACCTATACCCAGATATAGCCAGATATAAGCCAGATCTAGCCAGATATAGCCAGGTATAAGCCAGATGTACCCAGATGTAGCCAGATATGACCAGGTATAGCCAGATATAAGCCAGATATAAGCCTGATTTTGTATACATATCAACATCTCTTTTTGCATACACGAAAAAGTCTTCATAGGCAACAACCTATACCCAGATATAGCCAGATATAAGCCAGATGTAGCCAGATATACCCAGATATAGCCAGATTTGGCCAGATATCGGCAGATATAGCCAGATATAAGCCTGATTTTGTATACATATCAACATCTCTTTATGCATACACAACAACCTATACCCAGATACAGCCAGATATAGCCAGATATAGTCTGATATAGCCAGATATAGCCAGATATGACCAGATATCGGCAGATATAGCCAGGTATGAGCCAGATATGGCCAGGTATAAGCCTGATTTTGTATACATATCAACATCTCCTTATGCATACACAACAACCTATACCCAGATACAGCCAGATATAGCCAGATATAGCCAGATATAAGCCAGATTTCGTGTATATATGGCTTATGTGCCGCTTTTGCCAGACATTTGCTGCAATTGCGTGTGAAACAAGCCGGCGATCTATGTCAGCATACGTTTAGCATATCCATTTAACACTTCATGCCCTGTGCCTTAAAGGAAAAAAAGAAGAAGAAAACTATAAGCCGATGCTGACTCATGAAATCAGGGTCAAATGTTTTCAGCATCGTTGCCCAAAAGTTTATGATCCCTTGGTCAATTAAATCTCATGGCTGCTTGGCTACGAAAAAAAAATGCCCAAACCCAAACCCAACTGGACGGACCTGGACACGGCCGAATTGGAACTGTTAGCATGTGAGATTGGCCCGGGTCGGGGTGAGCTGTCGCTGTCGTTGTCGTTGTTGTTGTTGTTGTTGTCGTTGTCGTCGTTGTCGTTGTCGTTGTCTTTTCTGTCGCTTAGCATTTTTGGGTGGCGATACTTGTCAGCGGCAGGCGACAGAGTAACAAAATCAGCGCCTAATGTGGAGGTCGCCGGTGCGTGTAGCCGAGTAGCTGTGCGTGTGTGTGTGTGTGTGTGTGTGTGTGTGTGTGTGTGTGTGCTAATGTGTGCGTCTGAAATTTGGTCATTTGACGGGGCAATACACCAAAGCAAAGGCTGGACAAATGCTACGCCTCGGGGTCACTCGCCACTTTCTGTTGCCCTTTGTGTTTTGGCACTGGCCGCCCACAAGTTGTTGCCGATGCGGACGTTTAGTAAGGCAAAATAAATTACCACACGCCTTGCTGTTGTTGTTGTTGCTGCTGTTGTTGTTGCTGTTGTTGTTGCTGTTGCTGTTGTTGTTGTTGGGGTTGTTGTGCGTGTGTGTGTATGCGCATGGAGCAAACGTTGGCAACAAACATTTTGACACTTCCTTTAAAACCATAAATGTCAGTCTGCGTTGAGGTTTAGCCAAGTTTAAATACCTTTGGACAGATTAAAAGTCTCGTTAACCAAAATGTTTGCCTCTGCAGCCTTGTCCATGTTTCTACATACGAATGCTTCCAAGTCTATATACATACATATATATTTCGAATCCCATTGCTGTACGTAATTTGTGTGCTTAGAACTTGACCCTGGGAAAAGCCATTAGTTTATGCAACATTTTTGTACTCTTTGTCTAATTGATTCTGGTCAACATTATACTGCAATAGTTAAGATATTTCCTGGCGTTCCCCAGGTCCATGTTTGTAGCTCCAATCCTTGCAATTCAGCTTGACGCTGATCGAGCTCAGAAGCTCAGCTCAAAGTTCAAATCACATTGTACATTTGAGTCTTTCATTCGCTTACATCTTTTGAAACAACAGTTTTCATCCCAGCGAGGTGGATTTCGCGAAAAGCGTGAAACACATCCACATTCTCGGATATCGATGAAATATAATCTTCGCTCATCGGTTGGGTAAACAAAAAGTTGCTAGAACTGTTTTCCCTCTCATTTCGATTCCTATTTACAATTAGAAGAAACCTGAAGTTGCATTTGGTTACAGGGTATTTGCAAGTCGAACAGCAGGTGGAGTTGAATTGTATTTTTGCCATGAGGATTGGAATGCATATATCGAATGATGTGTGCTTTCGGTGCGTTAAAAATTGCCATGCATTAGACCCGAGGGTCAACTTTAATTACTTTCGAGCAGGTCAACTTTAATGAGTGTCAATGTGCTTGGCCTGGCCCGGCCGCCAGCTGCTTGAAACCCATTTACCCGAGCCCAAGATGAACGAAACTTGGTGTTGTTCGAAAATATTGATCGTCCGATTGGTTGTCGAAAATTACAGCAGAAACTTTTCATATTTGTTGGCTAGTTTGTGGTTGAGCAGTCGCAACTTTTCGTAAAGCTTCACTTTTAAATTGTTATTTTTATGCCCCTTGTCCCTATGTACCAAGCGGGTATGCCAGAGTCAAGCACCTACAACAATTTGGCTGCAACTCAAAGGACGTACGTACGTACAGGGTATCTGGCAGTTGGGCACGCTCAACTTTGAGCACTTGTTTGTCAGTCATTGTTGTTTTTCAATTTGCATTCCAAGGCTCTTATAGGTGCATTTAATTACAGCTGTGCACTTTTCAAGAACCAGGTAAGCTGTTAAGTATGCAACGCTTTTCGAATAAAGCACATCTGGAATGTATGCTATACATATGTATCGGAAGATATGAAGAGGACCCCAGCACAGTTCCTTTTGTGCCTTCCGATCCTGACCAAGCGAAGAGATTTTAATAGAGTCTAGTTACTATTATGTAACTTATATGATATTGACAAGGATGTTATTGATGCGCCTCTTGGGCAGGTCGTCGGGGTGTGCTCTTCGGAGGCGCCTCTCTCTGATGGGGTCAGCCAGGATCCTGACTGCTAAAGAAGTTTAGCTGGTCGCCGACCTTTATCCCTTACCATGGCAGGCTGGCAACCTTGCGTGCAACCTTGGCTTGGACCACTCTTATGCGGCGCAGCAGGTGTGTTGATGCCTCAAACTTGGGTCGCATATGTCCAGATAGGCGTTATCATCGTTTCCCCAAGCAATGCCTTCGTGGAAACATGCAGCTTGCTTTGAGGCTAGCTTTCGAAGCCTTCGCAAGCATTTTGGTCTCGTTGCTGCGATGTGGGAGCACAGGCCCACAGTTTATTTCTCCTTGATTCGAGCACGCGAATTCCCTAAAACCCCGTCTTGGTGCAGTCGGTCTGGACAAGTTGCCTCGGCAACAAGGATCTGCAATCGCATGAGCGGCTCAGCGACTTATCGATCAACCCTCGTTTGAACTAGTTTACCTACACACATTGAGGGTTTCCACATCCGTTTTCCGTTTTCGTGTGTGCCGCTGTTGGTATGCTGATTGAGTGTAAACTTCCGGCGCGTGCACGCCCGAAAATTGGCTGCAGGATTGAGAGTTTTGATATTAAATGCTTGCGGCATGGGGGGCATCAGGCACGTTGCACGTTGCACACGGGCCACGCTGCAATGATTTAAGGTGTGCGTGAGTGTGCGTGTGTGTGTGTGCGTGTGCGTGAGTGTGCGTGTGTGTGCGTATTTTGGTGTTTGGGTATAAGAGTGTCATTAGCCGCAAAAAAGACCACGCACAATGCGTGAATAATTGGCTACGACAGACGGCGATAATTTAAATGGTTAATGCCACAGCACCTGCCTCCTGCCAGTCGATGGGCTTCATCAAAAATGTCTATTTTTGCGTCTGACTAACCCTATGCGGCCCTTCGATTGTCCATGGATATATGTACATACATATATGTATGTACATGCATGTGGGTAATTTATGCGCTCTGCATTCCAACCAGTGTTGGACAACGGTCGCTTTTAGCAAAAGCAGCTAAAAAACAACAGCTTTTAAGTTGCCGAACTATAGTAGTCAGTCAGTCAGTCAGTCAGTTAGTCAGTCAGTCAGCCAGTCAGTCCGTCAGTCAGTCAGTCAGTCTGTCAGTCAGTCGGTCAGTCAATCAGTCGGTTGATCAGTCAGTCAGACAGTCAGTCAGTCAGTCAGTCAGTCGGTCAAACGGTCAGTCAGTCAGTCAGTCAATCAATCAATCAGTCAGTCAGTCAGTCAATTAATCAATCAGTCAGTCAGTCAGTCAGTCATTCGGTCAGTCAGTCATTCGGTCAGTCAGTCAGTCCGTCAGTCAGACAGTCAGTCCGTCAGTCAGTCAGTCCGTCAGTCAGTCAGTCAGTCAGTCCGTCAGTCAGTCAGTCAGTCAGTCAGTCAGTCAGTCAGTCAGTCAGTCAGTCAGTCAGTCAGTCAGTCAGTCAGTCAGTCAGGACAAATAGCTTGATGTATAGAGAAACGTTAATTGATGAGAAACTGTTTTAGATTTTGTTATCGATTTGTTATCGATTGACGACAAACAGGGTTGCCAATGCCTGTCATCGGAATGTCCTCTTGTAATGTGCACAAACACCTTTTTCGAGTGGGTAAAAACCAGCTAAATCAAATGTTTAGAGGTTCTCTGAACTTAGTTATAGCTATGTAACTAGGAAAAAGCTAACTTTCTAATCGATAGCTTCGATGTGCAGAGAGAGTTGTTTTGGGGGGAACTCTGTGAGGTAGATAAAAACAAGCTACATATGCCAAATGTTCCGAGGTTTTCTGAACTTAGCTAGAAAAAAGCTAAATTGGCTGCACTATATCTAACCGATAGATTTGACGTGCGGGCAGAGTTGTTTGGGGGAGTCTGTGAGGTTACGTTGCTGCCGACGTTGGCGTCGCCGTCGCCGTCGCCGTCGGCGTGGGCGTCGGCTTTGGGGTTTTTGTCATAGCAAAGATTTATTTTATGGGCTATTGTTGGCAACGTTGTTATTATAACTTAATAAGCGGCTAATTGTTGTTAATCAATTGTTTAACAGTTTACAGCTTGTTATTGCCAACATTGTTTTTGTTGCCTGATGGCGTGAATTATTTCCATTTTTGCACATCCATTCAACTGGCCGGAGAATGCCTGTATACACATACACACATACATATGCATTGTATGCATGTATGTGTGCATTGTATTCACTATTGTCACTGTTTTTGTTGGCCAGTGTAATTGTTATTATTGTCCGCGCTCGTTTTAATTGCAATTGTTATGCGCTCTTGTTGTTGTATTCTGCAATCCGACTGTCCGCCGTGTGCTATTTGACAGTCTGATGATCTGTCTGCCCGCCCGCATCTGTTAGGCATCTTTTCGGGTCGGGCTGGTAGGGGTGGGGGAGGGGGGCTATTGAAGCGCCCAAAAGTGTGCTATAACGAGAGTCGCGCCTGCCACTGGCTGGCTGGCTGACTGCAATTATTCTGCTGTTTTATTGTCTGTTATAATTAAATCATTTTATTTTTGCGCATTTAACAATTATATGTCACCAGCTACATGTCAGTCCACACACACACACACACACACACACACACACGCACACACAAGCGCATATTCAGTTCGTAAAATAATGATTATAATGCCCTTTGTTTGCCGCCTACTATTTAATGTTCGACTTTCTGGCTTCCGGGATTAACTGCGATTTTAGTCAACGCTCGCATATATGCAGATATGCGCCAGAGTATTCAATATGCACAATGTGATGCTCACAGACAGACATACGGACATACATATGTTCGTTGACTACGTACGCATATCACAATCTCGCGCACACACATTGCCAAGTATGTAAATAATCATTTATTAAATGACTCATAAATGTTAATATATGTATGCATACAAAAATTGTAACAGTCAAATTCCATTTAAAGAACTCTCTGTGCAGCCTCTTTTCATACACTTGCTAGAGGGTATCATACTTTTGTAATGAAACTTAACGCACAGGAACGCACAGGGTATCATAAGACAGAGAAGACATCTCGTTGGTAGAGGGTATCATAAGACAGAGAAGATATCTCATTGCTAGAGGGTATCATAAGACAGAGAAGACGTCTCATAGGTAGAGGGTATCATCATTTTGAGAAGACATCTCATTGGTAGAGGGTATCATAAGACAGAGAAGACATCTCGTTGCTAGAGGGTATCATAAGACAGAGAAGACATCTCATTGCTAGAGGGTATCATAAGAGAGAGACGACATCTCATTGGTAGAGGGTATCATAAGACAGAGAAGACATCTCATTGGTAGAGGGTATCATAAGACAGAGAAGACATCTCATTGCTAGAGGGTATCATAAGAGAGAGACGACATCTCATTGGTAGAGGGTATCATAAGACAGAGAAGACATCACATTGGTAGAGGGTATCATGAGACAGAGAAGACATCTCATTGGTAGAGGGTATCATATGACAGAGAAGACATCTCGTTGGTAAAGGGTATCATGAGACAGAGAAGACATCTTATTGGTAGAGGGTATCATAAGAGAGAGAAGACATCTCATTGCTAGAGGGTATCATAAGACAGAGAAAACATCTCATTGCTAGAGGGTATCATGAGACAGAGAAGACATCTCATTGCTAGAGGGTATCATAAGAGAGAGACGACATCTCATTGGTAGAGGGTATCATAAGACAGAGAAGACATCTCATTGGTAGAGGGTATCATAAGACAGAGAAGACATCTCATTGCTAGAGGGTATCATAAGAGAGAGACGACATCTCGTTGCTAGAGGGTATCATAAGACAGAGAAGACATCTCATTGCTAGAGGGTATCATAAGACAGAGAAGACATCTCGTTGGTAGAGGGTATCATAAGACAGAGAAGATATCTCATTGCTAGAGGGTATCATAAGACAGAGAAGACGTCTCATAGGTAGAGGGTATCATCATTTTGAGAAGACATCTCATTGGTAGAGGGTATCATAAGACAGAGAAGACATCTCGTTGCTAGAGGGTATCATAAGACAGAGAAGACATCTCATTGCTAGAGGGTATCATAAGAGAGAGACGACATCTCATTGGTAGAGGGTATCATAAGACAGAGAAGACATCTCATTGGTAGAGGGTATCATAAGATAGAGAAGACATCTCGTTGGTAGAGGGTATCATAAGACAGAGAAGACATCACATTGGTAGAGGGTATCATAAGACAGAGAAGACATCACATTGGTAGAGGGTATCATGAGACAGAGAAGACATCTCATTGGTAGAGGGTATCATATGACAGAGAAGACATCTCGTTGGTAAAGGGTATCATGAGACAGAGAAGACATCTTATTGGTAGAGGGTATCATAAGAGAGAGAAGACATCTCATTGCTAGAGGGTATCATAAGACAGAGAAAACATCTCATTGCTAGAGGGTATCATGAGACAGAGAAGACATCTCATTGGTAGAGGGTATCATGAGACAGAGAAGACATCTCGTTGGTAAAGGGTATCATAAGACAGAGAAGACATCTCATTGCTAGAGGGTATCATAAGACACAGAAGACATCTCATTGCTAGAGGGTATCATGAGACAGAGAAGACATCTCATTGATGGAGGGTATCATAATTTCCCCTTGTTGTAGACTACAGTTCTTATTTCGAAATCGGCCGGATCATAGGATCTCTGCAAGTCGGCAAGTCCTTATTATACAAGGGTATTTCATCTTCGGCGAGCCAGAGATAGCTTCTCCTTCTTAGCTTTTTTTTGCTTTCAGCTCGTGCTGCGTCTATCTATGGGGAGGAGGGAGGGCCTGCAAACGGCTTTTATTTGGTAATGCCAAAATAATAATAAATTGCCTTAATTTCCTGCCAAGATTAAATTCAACTAAATGCAGCTTGCCCAGGCATTTAAAGTGTGATCCCAAGTGTAAGCCAACCTGGCGCACAGCTTGAGCCAAATGAGCCCTAAACCTTGACTGGCCAGGCGCTGTGCTGGAGCGGGGGGTGGATAGGGGAATAGGGAAATAGCATTCAAATTGGCGCTTGTGACGCTACCAACAAGAAAATTATCTTCAACTTTGGTTTACCGTCCACAAGACGAATGAGTGGGGCCAAAACATGTTAAGTGGGCTTTGATCTGGGGCTAGGGCTTCTGCTCCAACTGAGACCTGTTCCCGCGTGGTGTGGTTGCTGGAGGGAGGGGAGGGCGGGAGCGTAGTTGATGGTTGGCTCTAGCCTACCAGGCACTTGCTTTCTTAATTTTCGGACGAAAAATTTGCACGTACTTAGAGCAAACGGCAAAGTTTTAGCCATTCTGTAGGCAAGCTGCGCGCTGCCCTCATATTACCCTAGTTTGGACACTAATGAAATTACGGCCCAGCTCAGGCCCAGGTACGACAGCCGTATCCTAGGCCAACCCACACCCAGACACACACTCAGGCTCTGCTCGCTGTTATCTTGAGCGATAACAATCCATCTTTTGTCTACCAGAGGTACGTGGACGTTCTTCTTGTTGCCACAGTAAAAATTGCGTGTGTGTGTGTGTGTGTGTGTACTTAAAGGACGCAGAGAGCCCAGCGCTAGGGCAGAAGCAAGCCCAAAGCTAAGGTCTAAGTCGACATGAGTTACAGTTGCCAAATTAAACATCACCAGCATAAAATTTATGATAGCAGACATTAAGCCAAGAACTGGCTGCGACGACCCAAGCCTCCAAGCCTCCAAGCTCTCCCCATCTTCTCCTCTGAGGAGCTCATACACTCTATGTACATATGGAAATGTGTATGTATGTGTGCGATTGCATACGTGATGCTTAAATTACTGGCACCTTTTTATACCCTTGCAGAGGGTATTATAATTTTGTCGTGAAATGTGTAACGCATAGAAGGAGACATCTCCGACCCCATAAAGTATATATATTCTTGATCAGCATCAACAGTCGAGTCGATATAGCCATGTCCGTCTGTCCGTCTGTCCGACTGTCCGACTGTCTGTTTCTATGCGAACTAGTCTCTCAGTTTTAAAGCTATCTTCATGAAACTTTGCAGAAGTCCCTTTTTCTGTTGCACGCAGCACATATGTCAAAACCAGCTGGATCTGACTACTATATCATATAGCTGCCATAGGAACGATCGGTCGAAAATTAAGATTTTGTATGAAAAAACATTTTGTTTTTCAAGATATCTTGACCAAACTCGGCATTTATAAGTTTTACTAAGCTCCTCATATATATGCAAAATCCTTTTAAGATCGGACCACTATATCATATAGCTGCCATGGGAACGATCGGTCGAAAACTAGGTTTTTGATTAAAAGCCTTTTTTGTTTATCAAGATACCTTCACCAAGCTCGTCATTGCAAGGGTATTAGATCTTCGGAGTGCCGAAGATAGCCTTTCTTCCTCGTTTTTATTATTTTCTTAAACGACACTTATTACTAATTTCAACATCTCTTATGTGTGTCCTTTTGTCCTGTGTAATGGGAATACCCAACAATGGGATAAACCCGAATTCGGACTTCGAAAAATACTTTTCACTCTGTTTTATAGTCTTCTTTAGATGCCAATGCACTTCGAGCTATATTATCATTATCATTATTTATTATTCATTGCTAACTACATCATCTCCTATGCTTGTCCTTTTTTCCTGTGTGATGGGAATACCCAACAAGGAGTTGAACCCAAATTCGGACTTCGGAAAACACTTTTCACTTTGCTTTATAGTTTTCCTCAGATGCCAATGCACTACGAGCTATATTATTATTACTCATTACTCATTGCTAATAACATAATCTCCTATGCTTGTCATTTTGTCCTGTGTAATGGGAATACCCAACAATGGGATAAATCCAAATTCGGACTTCGAGAAACACTTTTCTCTCTGTTTTATAGTCTTCTTCAGATGCCAATGCACTTCGATCTATATTATTATTACTCATTACTCATTGCTAATTACATCATCTCTTATGTTTGTCCCTTTGTCCTGTGTGATGGGAATACCCAACAATGGGATGAATCCGAATTCGGACTTCGAAAACCACTTTTCACTTTGCTTTATAGTTTTCCTCAGATGCCAATGCACTACGAGCTATATTATTATTACTCATTACTCATTGCTAATTACATTATCTCTTATGCTTGTCCTGTGTAATGGGAATACCCAACAATGGGATAAACCCGAATTCGGACTTCGAAAAACACTTTTCACTCTGTTTTATAGTCTTCCTCTGATGCCAATGCACTTTGAGCTATATTATTATTAGCATTATTATCTTTACTCATTACTCATTGCTTATAACATAATCTCCTATGCTTGTCCTTTTGTCCTGTGTAATGGGAATACCGAAGAAGGGGATAAATCCGAATTCGGACTTCGAAAAACACACTATAATATTATTATCATTATTTATTACTCATTGCTAATTTCATCATCTCTTATGCTTGTCCTTTTGTTCAGTATAATGGGAATACAGAACAATGGGATAAATCCAAATTCGGACTTCGAAAACTTCGAAAAACACTTTTCACTCTGTTTTATGGTCTTCTTCAGATGCCAATGCACTTCGAGCTTTATCATTATTACTCATTACTCATTACTCATTGCTAATTACATCATCTCTTATGCTTGTCCTGTGTAATGGGAATACCCAACAATGGGATAAACCCGAATTCGGACTTCGAAAAACACTTTTCACTCTCTTTTATAGTCTTCTTTAGATGCCAATGCACTTCGAACTATATTATTATTAGCATTATTATTATTACTCATTACTCATTGCTAATTACATCGTCTCTTATGCTTGTCCTGTGTAATGGGAATACCGAATAATGGGATAAACCCAAATTCGGACTTCGATAAACACTTTTCACTCTGTTTTATAGTCTTCCTCTGATGCCAATGCACTTCGTGGCTTATAATTATTATATAAATTTTCTTGTTTCGCTGTCAAGTTTCAAAAGAACGATTACTTTCCAATATCTTTATCCATGGTGCCAAGCCAACCTGTCAATATGTCTCGCATATTTATTAAGTAGACATTGCGGCAAACAGTTTTGACACCGAGACGCTCTTGGAAAGTTTCAAGGCGACGGACATGAGTACGGCAGCCACTGGGCCAAAATGTTTAACGTAATTAAAACTAGTTGAGACTCCAGCCGGGTCGGAACACACAGAGATTGCCGCGATTGCCGGAGCGAGCAGCAGCGTGCAGATGCTGTACAGAGATGTTGGCATAGGAGACGCAAAGCAGCGCGAGAACAATGGAAATTACGAGTTTCAATTTGTAGAAAAATTTATTATATCCATTAACTAAATGGGTTTCGGAATAACTACAGGCGGCAAACCAATGCTGCCACCACCCAAGATGCTGCGTTGCGGCCTGTGTAAACACGCATCAACATCAGGACTTGTCGCAGACAGCGCCTGGCGGCCACATGGACCTTTCAAGCGGCAGCGCAGGATGTCAAAATTTTTGAATGGTCCTGCTGCAGCTGTGCCATAACCGACGAGTCCTGACCCCTTCCCTTGGCGTTGCCAAGAGGTCGAGCCGCAGGCAACCACAATGCCCTGTCTCCCTCTCTCTCTCCCCCTCTCTCTCTCTGTCTCTGGTTCTGTCTCTGTCTCTGTCCATGTGCTTGTGCTTGGGTCTGTGTTGAAGTAAATCATCGACCGCAATATAAACTTTTATGCTTGGCTTATTTGTTTTGTCTGTTTGTTTCGCTGCGGCTGTTTTCTTCTTTTTCCTGATATTCTCATAGACTTTTTGGTCTTAGTTATTTCAGCATTTGTCCTGTCGCCCGTCGCCTGTTGTCTGTCGCCCGTCGCCCGGTGCTTAATAGCGTTTTGCATGAGAAGTCCTGTAGCCGACATGTTAATACGTTTTGTGGCCAACATTCTAATCAGTTATGTCTTCTATTTGGTTGTGTGTGTGTGCGCTTCCAATGTACCAAATGCGACATGTGAATACCACGAGATTGTCCACGAGTCCTCTTCTCAGGTTAGCACTGATTTTCATTATGAATTCCTGCTATAGGATTGATAGCTATGCTGGGTTATATGGATATAAAGTATAAAACTAACTATCCTTAAGAAAGCTAGTTCCATCCTTTAGCTCGACAGCTTAGGTATATTCATAGTCAGCGATAGCTTTCCTTATTCATACTAGTCGGAATGCATGGAAAGCAAGTAGTTCCTGGAGATATCGCCTGGGAGCCTTGTTCTATACATACAAAGATTGGTCTATGAACACCCAAGCTATACGATAATCGTAAGATTGTTATATATATTGATTAGTCAGCTATCGAAAGTCTCATAACAGCCGCATAGATATCCTAATTACAGTCACAATTGTGTTTCTTTGCGGCACTCGACGTCAACTTCAATAAGCCGCCAGATGTCACGAGCCCAAAACCAGCCACAATCCAGCCCCCAAATATTGTCATTGCCGTTCCCTTTGCCTTTGCCTTTGTCGTTGCCTTTGCCGTAGTCGTAGTCGTAGTCGTAGCCGTAGCCTTTGCCGTAGTCGTAGTCGTAGCCGTAGTCGTTGTCTTTTGGCTGGCTGGATGCATAAAGCTTTATCGATACATTTGCACAATTTAATTTAACCGCAACTTTATTACTTTTCGCCGGCTTTGGTGCACTCGTGCCGGCGCCTTTTGATCTCGTCGCGTCTCATTAATATGCACGGCAACAGAATCAGTTTGAGTTTAGATAATTTAGACTTTAGCTGCGCTAGGCAAACAGACAATCCGGCTTCGAGAGCAGTAAAAGCGACAAAACTGACTTTGGCCGCCAGAAAGAAGGACAAATAACAAAAAGCAAAAACAAAAACAAAAATAAAACATTGCCAGTTGATTTCAAATGAAAACACACGTGGCTTACGTAGCTCACGGCTTACAGTCTGAACAGCTGCTGAGAATAAAGTTTGATTGAGGCGCCCCCCCCCGCTGCCCTGCCCTGCCCCGCCCTGCTCTGCCCTGTCGTTGCCATTTCAATAAGGCAGTGCTTAAGATTTTCAATTTTCGTTTGTAATCAGCAGCTTGTACTTTTGTTGTAGCCGCAACTCTGGCAGCGGCACACAGGTGTGACAAAAGTCACTGCAAAGGTGAAGCTTCAAAATGCAAATGTTGCCCATACGCCGCGTTGTCGTTGTTTGAATTTTAATTCTCAGCGCCACCAACTTACACTGCAATTGCGGCAGCAGCAGCAGCAGCATCAGCATCAGCAGCAGCATCAGCAGCAGCATCCATTTCGCATCTAGCATTTCGCACACTCAAAGTCATGTTCGTCGCCTGCTCATTGCAAAATAATTTGCATAAGCTGCTGCGTCTCGTTCCACTCGTTCCTACCCCCTCCGATTTGGCCCGATTCGACGGATACGGCAGGCGACACTGCTGGAAATTGTGTTGATTCCCTTATCCTTTCACAACTTGCAGTTTTTACCCTTTGCATTCATTTTTGTTTGCTTGTCGCCCAACAATTGAAGTGTAATTTGTTAGTTTCTTTGGGCTTCGTTGCAGAGAATGCTTCTGCCCCAATGCCCAACGGGTTCCGCAATTAACAATCAGTTCCCGAGCTGCGCGGGGCTAGTTAAAGTCACAATTGCAGCTCGCGTCAAATCAATAATATTAGGTTCCCCATCTAAAATGCTTCGGCTCTAGGAAATCTGATTTCTGTTGGAACTGAATCCAATTGAAATAAGTGTTGGACCATCTCTTAGCACTCTGAGCCCATTTTACTTTCATATATGATTGCTTGTTGGGGGAGACGAGCTTTTCGATCTGCCTGTTTGAACTTTAAGGAATGGGCTTTAAGGCATAAGGAACTGGCGTTTAAGTCACAGACTAAAACTACAAGCTAGATGTCAAGTTTGGTGACTCGAGCTCTTATAACTTACAGGATTTCGATATCGATTTCTATCAATTGCTTGCAAAAGGGACAAGTAATCGATTATCGGCACAAGCATGTACTAGGAGGACCTATGTTCAAGTCTCTAGCTCTTAATGGTTCTGAGATCCTTGCGGACATACGAACAGACAGACAGACGTACATGGCTGGATCGACTCGGCCATTTGTAATGGATATCGATGGATTTCGCTATCGATTTATATCAATAGCTAGCAAACGGAACAAGTTATCGGTTATCGGCACAATCACGTACTAGGAGGACCTATGTTCAAGTCTCTAGCTCTTATAGGTTCTGAGATCCTTGCGGACATACAAACGGACATACGAACGGACAGATGGACAGACGGACAGACATGGCTGGATCGACTCGGCCATTAGTAATGGATATCGATGGATTTCGATATCGATTTCTATGAATTGCTTGCAAAAGGAACAAGTTATCGGTAATCGGCACAAGCACGTACTAGGAGGACCTATGTTCAAATCTCCAGTTCTTACAGGCTCTAAGATCCTTGCAGACATACGAACGGACATACGAACGGACAGTCAGATGGACAGACGGACATGGCTGGATCGACTTTTTAATGGATGCATGTGTTCAGGATATCCCCCACTCGATTGAATACACTTACTTGTTGGCATTGTTTTTTATGGTTCGACTTGCACAGGGTGTTTCCATATTCGATGGCTGCAATCTAAGTTGTTTGACGGCCAACGGTTGACATATGGCAAACATGTGTCGCACACAGGCACACAGCCTGGCAGGTCAATCGTGCCAAACCTCACCAATCCAATGACGGTGACTTAAATATTTATTGAATGTGCCACAAGAGGGCGAGCCTCGACTGGGTTTGGGACTAAGGGCTGGGGCTGGGGCTGTAACAGCTAAGTGCTGGCTCCGGGACAGGCCATGACCATTCCCCAGCAGACATAATCATGGCACAATTGAGAAGGCAAACAGCACGTGCAAGCTGCGCTTTAAAACAAGTTTTTCTTTTGTTCCATTTCTAGAAACTGAAATCGCCATGGATATAGATATTAGATAAGTAGGAGCAACAGATACAGCTGCGGATATGTACGCTGGGGCGTTCAGTAAACGTCTACAAATTGCGGCAGACGGTCTGCTCTGGCTTAGACTGAACGTCGACAACTGTTGCCTGCCATTGTAGCTATCAGTGTATAGAGCCAGAGCTGGTGCAGGAGCAGGAGCAGGAGCCGGAGCAGGAGCCGGAGGCAGAGGCACGGGCACGTGGCGGAAGACGGGCTCGCAAATGAACCTTGAAAAGTCATCATTGATACAGCGCCGCGCCGCTTGGGCGACTGTCGCCCGCCCGCCTGTCAGTCAGACTGTCTGGCTGGTTGGGTGACGGCTATCTCGACTTTCCAACTGGAGATTGGTTGCAGAGCAATGCATACACATCACGTACGGGCCCACAACCCATTACGTTTTCACACAGTGAAAGACAGGCGGACAGTTGTCTCAGTGGCAATGTTTACTTTTTGCCGTCTGTTCTCGGCTCGGCTCGACTCGGCTCTGCCGCGTGCGGCGTCTTATTGGGTTTTACCCAAAACCCATTTAATAATCTCATTTTGCCACAATAACAGAAAATATGATTTTCGTTCGCAATCACAATCTGTGGCGCCAGGGCCACGGCCATTGCCATCGGAAGGGGAATCACACACACACACACACACACACATACGTGACAGGGATGGGTATGGATACAAATATATGGATGGGGACCTTGCGATTGCGACTGGGAACGGGAATGGCAATGGGAATGGGAATGGCGCTCTGAGCGGTAAGTTCAACAAGTAATTGAATACGTACGTGCCGAGCATTTTCAATAATGAACATTTTCCTGCCATTATTTATTGCGTGTTATCCTTTTTATGAATCCTATTAGTGGAATTACTTTTGGATTAAACCTATTGTGTGCTGTCGTCTGTCTGTCGTCTCCTTGCTCTGCTTATGAACTTCCGAATTGTTCTATGATTCTGCCATAATTCGATAGACATACATACATATGTATGCCCAAGTTACTTTTACTAACACCTTGCAATTACCTATGTGCATCTATATCGCAGCTGTCTTTGCCGGAAATTGCCTTTTTTTCTTGATGTACATACAACTCTTGGCATAGCTTGCAATGTCACGGACATATGATTGATGCCACGGACTGATTTTTGGTCTTCCCGCGCAGATTTGGCCGCAGCTGAGTCAAAATCCATCAAATTACTTGGCTAATTATGCTAGGGATTGCTCCAATTGCGTATGAACGACTTGAAGATACCCTGCAGCCAACGCTTGACTAACTTTGCATACTTTTTGACATCAAATGCGTATATACTCAAGCATTTACTCCGATTTTGGTATCTATAGATTCGTGTGGGGTGGGGGGTTTTTGGGAAAGCGCTGGTTCTACTCTACTTCAGGCTAAAGTGAGCCGTAAATTGCTTGACGTAAGCACAATTCATATCGCTTTCGCTCAATTTTATGTGAGATCTAATTAATTTGTTTTTAATTCAATTTAACTTAATGCCTTGAATAAAATGGGCTCCAGCTGCTTCTTGCTCTTGCTCTAGCTGTTCCAGCTCCATACCCACCTCCCACCCCCGTCTTTTCATCCATCTTGCGCTTTCCCTCCGTGCACTCGAACTCATTCTCATTCCAATTCTCATACTCCATGCATCATCTTGTGGGGAATACTGTGTTGTTGTTGTTGTTGTTGCCCTTCGCTTTGCGGAGCAGCGTTCCGCTCTTACTCGTATATAATGGCGCGCATTTACGCTGTTTATTGGCCTTAATGCCGGCTTGCAAACGAAATTTACATTTTAAAACAGTTTGCTGTGCTTTCTACTCCTTTGTGCCCCATCCTCTTGCCCAACTGCGCGGCACTCGCTCGCCATTTGTTTCAACATTTTCATTGGATTTAAGTGGAAATTCATGTGTACAAAAATTTTGCGGCAGTAATTTACGGTCAATGAGCTCTGCAAAAGTTATTCATACGCAGCTCCAGCTCCAGTTCCAGCTCCAGCTGCTTCTCTCCAAGTCGATATTATACGGTCGTTGCTTTCCCTTTTATTTGCATTCATTCTCTCTCTCTCTCCCTCTCTCTCTCTCTCTCTCTCTCTCGCTTGACCCGACTAATGCCAGAATGACCTTTGCCATACACTCGCACTCTCCAATCAATTGATCGATATACTAGAACTGGGCAAAAACGATTTCAATCTGTATAGAAATGGCGCGATCTGCTTGCAATACAACTTTTCTCATCTCAACTGTTCAGCTAGAGCAAAGAGTTAGTCGAGCTTAAGAAGTTATCGATGAGTTATCGATTAGCTCGATGTTATCGATCATTGCAACGGCAAAGAGTTAGTCGAGCTTAAGAAGTTATCGATGAGTTGCAACGGCAAAAAGTTAGTTGAGCTTAAGAAATGACTCAGTTATCGATTGGCCCGAAGTTATCGATCATTGCAACGGCAAAGAGTTAGTCGAGCTTAAGAAGTTATCGATGAGTTATCGATTGGCCCGAAGTTATCGATCATTGCAACGGCAAAGAGTTAGTCGAGCTTAAGAAATGACTTAGTTATCGATTGGCCCGAAGTTTCGATCATTGCAACGGCAAAGAGTTAGTTAAGCTTAAGAAGTTATCGATAAGTTATCGATTGGCCTGAAGTTATCGATCATTGCAACGGCAAAGAGTTAGTCGAGCTTAAGAAATGATTGAGTTATCGATTGGCCTGAAGTTATCGATCATTGCAACCCGTCGTCTAACGGAGATAAACACAGCCAATGCTCACCTGCACTTTGGACCGCAAACTGAATGTGCACAGCATTCGGCATTCACAGCAAATGCAGAAATTTAAGCGGCTAAAATGCCATTTATCGATTTTCCAGGCATTGCCTTTCAATGTCGGGCCTTCTGTAAAATTAATAGGTTGCGCAAAACCCCAACCTCGACTTAATAGCGTCAACGTCGCCTGTGGCCAGGTCTCGGCTCAAGGTAAACACATTTAGCCATGCATTCATTAATACGGCAAATATTTGCATGGCCAAACGCCGCCAAGAAGAGTTGGACATTTTAAGTAAATAGAATTAACAACAAAAGCTGACGACCCTGTCGCCCGGCCGCCCCAAAATGCTTATTTTAAAAACTGGGCCGCCTTCTCTACCCTTCGCTCGGCGCCCCTCAATAACTGCCCGCCAACTGGCCAAAATGCGCGTGTGTTTGCCGGCTATCAAAAAGGTTGAGCATACTAACACTGCCCGAAAACATAATCTTCAGGGACAGTGATAAAAGTGTGACTTTTTATGCCTTGAACCCCCCGTTGAAAGTCGATCGCAGGGTATGTTGCTTTTGTGCAAGTGTTTGTCACGCACAGTACGGGGTATTATGGGAGCTTGAGATGTGCCTGTAACCCTGTGAAAATCTTTTCCCCTTTCCACGAAATGGGATAAACTTCTTTCTTAAAACTTGACTCTTTGATATGTACATATATCGAAATAAGTCAAGAAGTGCTAGAAGGAATCTGTTAGCTTGAGCTGTGTGCAGGGTATCTCCTAGTCGAAGCACTCTTACTTTTTACCTTTCCTCGACTTTACAGAGCCGTCAGACGTCCGTGGTTAGCGGTTTGTATAAAGCTGGGCGTCGTGCTCTCTGGCCGCCTTCTATTTGCCTTTCGCCAGCCATGTCAAAAGCCAGCCACACGGGCGAAGCAGGGCGTGGCGGGGCGGTGCGGGGCGGTCGGTCTGACTGCATCCTTGATGCATTCATTCTCCTCCTGCTGCTGGCGTTGACTTATTGGTCTGCCGCACAAACGCTTACAAGTAAATATGCATATATATGCATGTAGTTGTAGCTATATGAGTACATATCCGGATGGGCGCTGGTGATCAGCATCAATAGCTTTGCTCGATTCATGGCAGGCCGCGAGATTAATGGGCTCTCGCTCTTTCTCTCTGATCATGGTACAGCAACAAAAAAAAAAAAAACACGAGTCATGCAGCTGGATTAATTGTATTTGTATTGCTTCCCACGGCTCGTTTGTTGTGCCGGATGATAGACATTTGGCAGCGGTGTTGTGGTCAACACTGCTTTAATTGTGCCCACCAGGAGCTACCAGGAGCTGAAGCTGTAGCTGGAAACGCAGCTTTATACCCTCAACCTACTCAAAATGGCCAAAACGGGTGTCTCCGATTGATGGAAATGTATGTGACAGGCAGTGGGAAGCATATCCGACTTGTATCTTGATCCGGAAGACGAACTAACTCGATCGAGCCATGCCCATCTGTCGTCTGTCTGTTCTTTTAAGAGAGTCACCCGGAAATATATGTGGCAGGCAGATGGAGGCATATCCGACCTATATCTCATGGATCCGAATGACGAACTAACTCGATGGAGCCATGCCCATCTGTTTGTCCGTTCTTTTAGAGGAGACCCGGCAAGTAGAGGGAAGTATATCCGACCTATATCTTGACGAACTAACTCGATCGAGCCAAGTCCATCTGTCTGTCCGTCCTTTTAAGGAAGTCTCCCGGATTGATGGAAATGTATGTGACAGGCAGTGGGAAGCATATCCGACGTATATCTGGTTCCGGATGACGAATTAAGTCGATCGAGCCATGTTCATCCGTCTGTGGCAGGTAGAGGGAAGTATTTCCGAAGTTTATCATGGATCCATCCGTCTGTCCGTTCTCTTAGAGGAGACCCGGCAAGTAGAGGGAAGTATATCCGACCTATATCTTGACGAACTAACTCGATCGAGCCATGTCCATCCGTCTGTCCGTCCTTTTAGAGGAAACCCGGCAAGTAGAGGGAAGTATATCCGACTTGTATCTTCATGTCCATGCGTCTGTCCGCCTTTTTGTGGGAACGCGTGGATTTCGGAAACTGTTAAGCCTGGCGAATCTAGCGAAAAGAGAGTATATCATGTGTTGACTTCTATATCGAGAAGTAGGTTAAAGCATAACTCTAAGTATGGTACAGGGTATCGCCCAGTCGGGAACTTCCAGCTAGAAACACGTATGTGTATGTATGTGCATATAGGTACATACATATATGCATATGAGTTACGCACAAAAGCAACAAGATACATTTTTATATGTGAATTTAAGTTATATATATATGTATATGTACATATCTCTGTACATATATGTGTGTATGTATGTGTATGTACATATATGTATGTATGTGTATATATATGTATATATATAGATATATGTATGTATGTGTATGTATCTGTTCATTGTGCACGCTGACCGACCAACCGATATTCATGCGGCCATTGTTGCGTTGTTGTTAGCACTGAATTTTAATCCCCTTTGGCTCAACGTCATGTATTTGTTGTTATTGCTGTTGCTGCTGTTGTTGTTGCTGTTGTTGTTGTTGTTGTTGCTGCTGCTGTTGTTGTTGTTGTTTTAATGCCAAGCACAAACGGTGGCAGGCAGTTTCTTTAACGGGATGCGGATGTTGTTGCTTTTATTGCGCAGTTTGGCGTTGCCCGCTGCTGTTATCGTTATTTTTGCTGCTGCTGTTGTTGTAGTTGTTGTTGTTGTTGTTGTTGTTGTTGTTGTCTTCATTCATCAGAATGGAACCTTGAATAATTAAAAGCAGTTTCTGATTACCTACCACATCGTTATACGCTCACAATCACAATCTATACACACACCAGCACACAGACACCCACACACAAACACAGACACCCACACAAACACAGACAGACACACACACACACACACACACACACACACACACACATGGGCACACATATAGATACACATACATAGGTGAGTGCACGTAACGGAAGGAGGCTGCTCTTCTGTTGTGTGCGTGTCTCTAATTAAACGGCAAACAGGATTCGAGTTGAGTTGAAAGCGCAACGAAACAGGAAACGGAAGCCAGTCGCCATGCAAGCGGCCAACACACACACACACATACACGCACACACATGCACACATACAAATACTCATGATGGCGTTTGTTTGCGGGGCTAAGCAGCCATAGACATGGCGGCCAGTGCAACAGTCACTTGTCTGACCTCCACAAAGTCAGTTGTTGTTGTTGCAGTTGTTGTTGTTGTTGTTGCAGTTGTTGTTGTTGTTGCAGTTGTTGTTGCTGCTGTTGTTGTTGTTGTTCTAGTTGCAGTTATTGTTGTTTTTGTTGCAGCAATTTACGCCCAGCTCATTTTGCCATCATTGCCAGCCCTTCTACCTGTGTTTTTATTATTTTTTGCATCTGGCCCCCTTTTTTTTCATCACCTGCCAAAGCAAAGTCATACGCCCTTTCCTTTTGTCCCTCGACAGTTGCCCATTGTGGCTCAAACGCTGGTCAACTGGCCACAAATTACGTAATTCGATGTGCACTGGCAAAAAACAAAACAAAACAAAACATGCATACAAATGTTCACATGTTCATTCGCATGTATTTGTATTGACATAATTAAAGCAGAAAATTATTTCTGCGGGCCTTGTGATAACTTCCAAATAGGTGTAGTGTCTGCGTGTCGAACTAACAAGCGAGAAGTCGCCGGTTCAAATTCAGGCAGTATCTGGTAATTATTTAACATTTCGTTGCACTAATCAAAGCGCGTGGAGCACTTTTGGGGGGCTTTGTAAACGCCTGAAATAAACCAACAGGGAGAAGTCGCCGGTTCAAATTCAGGCAGTATCTGGCAATTATTTAACATTTCGTAAAACTAATCAAAGCGCGTGGAGCAATTTGTGGGGGGGACTTTGTAAACGCCTGAAATAGACCAACAGCGAGAAGTCGCCGGTTCAAATTCGGGAAGTATCTGTTAATTATTTAACATTTCGTAAAACTAATCAAATTTAGGCAGTATCTGGTAATTATTTCACTTTCCGTTAAACTAATCAAAGCGCATGGAGCAATTTTGGGGGGTTTTGCAACCGCCTGAAATAGACCAACAGCGAGAAGTCGCCGGTTCAAATTCAGGCAGCATCTGTTAATTATTTAACATTTCGTAAAACTAATCAAAGCGCGTGGAGCAATTTGTGGGGATTTGTAACCGCCTGAAATAGGCGCGAATTACAGACAAACATTTTCGACGGCATTTCCAACATTCATCAAATTCATCACATTCATCACATTCATTCGATCCGGGTGACATCGGTAATTATCGCTTGTGTAATTTGGATTTATAAACATAGGTAATACTTGGATAAGATCATATGTATATTTGTATGCAGTCACAGTTACAGCAGGTGTGGGTGTGGGTGTGTGTGTGTGTGTGTGTGTTCGGGTTTCAGATGTTTCGGTATGCATTAACGCATCGAACAGGTGCACTAAAACCTGAAGGGGGTGGAGAGGGGGCGCACTAGAAATGCTAAAATGTTTGAAAACGTGGCCAATGCAGGCGAAATGAAAAGTGTTTAATGCAAGAGCACGCGCTGCGTTTCATTTGAATTGAAACTTAAACCAATCGCGCCTGGCTGTAACTGCCTCATTTGGCATCAAAACTAACAAAATGAAATGATTTTAAGGACAACGAAAGATTGACTGTGTCAGCGTTTTCCTCGCGAGATTGTGGTGGCAGCAAGAAGGAATGCTCTAGTTGGGAGTGCACGACTAGGGAATACCCTGGACCATCTCCTTGCTTGAAAGATACCTCATCTGTCTATACTATTGTAGGAGCTACATGTCAAGTACATGTCAAATTTGCTCAATAAACACGATATCGATATCGATTTCTTATCGATTACTTGGAAACGGGACAAGTTATCGATTATCGGAAACAAACTCGATCTGCGCGGGCACTAGGAGGACCTTTAGCTACAGTCTCTAGTTCTTATAACTTCTGAGATCCTTGCTCTCAGACATACGGACAGACGGACGGACAGACAGACGGACGAACGGACAGACAGACGGACATGGCTAGATCGACTTGGCTATCGATGCTGATCAGGAATGTATATACTTTATGGGAATATATATAATCTTGCCTGTTACATACTTTTGCACAAATACATTATACCCTCTTTAACCTATTTTCAATGGGTTCAGGGTATATCATTAGCATGCTTAGCCGGCCGAGCTGCTGAGTTGTAATTATAAGGTATTTCATCGCCCCTTTTTGACAGTTCTCGCTGGCTTATACGCCAAGTCAGGATAATATTGTGGCTGGGCTATTTGAGATACCTGCTGCTGCTGCACAGTTGCTGAAAAATAATTACTTAATAATGTGCCAACGAGTTGGCAGTTTTGCCTTAATTGGATGCGCTTCCAGCAAACGTTTATGCTTGCTGAAATCCTTTCATTTTTCTTGCAACTAGCCTAGCCTAGCTGGCAAAATTAATCTTGATTATTGCTTACGTTTTGTGTAGGGCAGGGCTCTTCAGCTGATTAGCAGTTTTAGTGCGCCAAAAAGCTGGTCTAAAGCTGTCAGGCCAAAGCGTACATACGGATTGTCGCATTCATTAGGGAAAAGAACAGCAGGTGATACGCACCTGGTGTGCCTGCCGCAGCTGCTCTTGCTGCCGTTTCCAAATTATAATTTATAACAGCCAGCGGGCTTTCTGTTTTTTTTACTTATTCTAGTATTTCTTTACACTTGAGTCGAGGCTCTGTGTGGGGGGCAGTCGCGCAGCTATTGCCACCGGAAACGGAAGTCCCTGAAATGCGCGCTGAAAATTTCAAAATAATGAGTGCCTCGTGCCAGGCGCTGCTTCACCTCCTGCTGCTGCTGCTTCTACTCCTGCTGCTGCTGCTGTTGTTGTTGTTGTTGCGAGTACCTGTGATTGTGGCGCGCTAAGCCGCCTTGGCCGCGGACTGCTCCACTTTATGACCCATTGTTGCTGTTTGCGCATTGCGATGCGGCGTCGCGTGTGATTTTGATTAAGCGTCGCTTGTTTGCGCAAACCCAAGCAAAGTAACCCGAATGCCAGCGAAATGAAAAGTGCAAAAGCGTACCCTCCGCACAAACAAATAGGACTACTTTAGTCCGAGTGCCCGACCTAGGCCAGAAGATATCCCGAACCAAGTGCCTACAACCATTAGAGGTTGCTTCCTTCCAAACAAACACAGGCTGTACTACCGACTAGATTCCTGATCCTATTCTCCTGGCATGTGTAGGGCAATGGGGAATGATGCGAAACACACAAGAGTGAAAGATAGTTAGTTAGTATAGAGAAATACCAGAAATATCTCGGGGTCTCCAGTTCAGAGATGAAAGCAAGCTCGTCCAAGGTTCGTTTCAGCTTGTTCTGCATTAGAGCTCTATCCTGTCTGTCAGTATACTCTCTCTCTTTGCGCCTTGTCGTCCCGACTAGATTCCTGATCCTATTCTCCTGGAATGTGTAGGGCAATGGGGAATGATGCGAAACACATAAAAGAGAAAGATGTATAGTTAGTATAGAGAAATACCAGAAATATCTCGGGGTCTCCAGTTGAGAGATGAAAGCAAGCTCCGTCCAAGGTTCGTTTCAGCTTGTTCTGTATTCGAGATGCTTCCTGTCTGTCAGTATACTCTCTCTCTTTGCGCCTTGTCAATGGGTATAAGAAATGCAAAACTACAAACCACACAAAAGATGTGCACATTCCAATGACTTTTGCCAATTTATCGCTGTGCGGCATTAGTGCCAGCAATATGCACATGTGTACATATTATATTTAAACATGTTCATTTTAGTTAGCATCTGGCTAAACTTTCTTCTTTCGGAGTAGGGGGGGGGGGGTTAGCTTGAGCTTGAACAAATTATTTGGTCATTGCTTGCGCGTTTTTGCTGGACAGCATCCAGCGAGAACACGGTTGACTGGACAAGGCGCTAATCAACTCATGAAATACCATTTTGTCGGTCACTTTCTGCCTGTGTGTGTGTCTGTGTGTGTGCCTGTGTGTGTGCCTGTGTGTCTTCCAATATTTGCTATTAGCTATTGAGTCATTGCCCAGACAGCTGCTTAGTGAGATGTGCGCGATAAGGCAGCCAAGCGGAAGCTAGTCGACACTTTAATTGAAATTGTGTCAGCATATATAGTTGACATCGTATTGTGGTCTATTGCCCCAAACTGATCTACATATTACGTTGATTACCGCAGTAGGGGAGAAAAGCGAAACAGCATGGGGATGCGCATTAGAGATGGGTGTAAGCCGTGACACGACTGGCCAGCAGGGGGAGTGTCATCTCTAGTGCAGCAACAACAATGTCATGAGGTATTTCGACTTAAATCCCATTGAAAGAAAGCAAAAGTGAAAGCATTAGCCTGGCTGGCGATGGGTTCCTGTGCCCAAACTGATCTACGTATTGAAAATCGAATCATAAACGTCATGGGGATGCGCATTAGAGATGGGTTTAGGCCGTGGCACGACTGAGAGTGTCATCTCTAGTGCAGCAATAACAACGTTATGAGGTATATCGACTAAAATCCTGACGAAAGAAAGCAAAAGCCAAACTGTTGATGGTCTTTTGTAAACGTCTATTGCCCAATCTGATCAAAACCGAATCATAAACGGCATGGGGATACGCATTAGAGATGGGTATTGGCCGTGGCACGACTGGCCAGCAGGAAGAGTGTCATCTCTAATGCAGCAATAACACCGTCATGAGGTATTTCGACTAAAATCCTGATGAAAGAAAGTGAAACTGAAAGCTTTAGCCTGGCTGGCGATGGGTTTTTGTGCCCAAACTGATCTACGTATTGCAAATCGAATCATAAACGGCGTTAGAGATGGGTATAGGCCGTGGCACGACTGAGAGTGTCATCTCTAGTGCAGCAATAACAATGTTATGAGGTATTTCGACTAAAATCCTGTCGAAAGAAAGTGAGAGCCAAACTGTTGATGGTCTTTTGTAAACGTCTATTACCCAGACTGATCTACATATGGGATAATAAGCGCAAAATCGAATCATAAACGGCATGGGGATGCGCATTAGAGATGGGTGTAAGCCGTGACACGACTGGTCAGCAGGAAGAGTGTCATCTCTAGTGCAGCAATTACAACTTTATGAGGTATTTCGACTAAAGTCCTGTCGAAAGAAAGTGAAAGTGAAAGCAAAAGCCTGGCTGGCGATGGGTTTTTGTAAACGTCACGCAACGTTCATTTCATGAGCTTAAACGCTGAGCAATTATTATAATTCGTGTTTAACCCAAACCTAGAAAGTTTGGCGTTCGTGTTAGGCCGTGCCGCAAGAGCTCAGCCCGTGCTCAGCCCGTGCTCAGCCCGTGCTCAGCCCGTGCTCAGCCCGTGCTCAGCCCGTGCTCAGCCCGTGCTCAGCCCGTGCTCAGCCCGTGCTCAGCCCGTGCTCAGTCCATGCTCAGCCCGTGCTCAGGCCGTGCTCATTCCCTGCTCAGCTCTCATATAGATGCGGATACGTTCTGAAAGCTTGGCCGTATTTTCAGTTTCAGTGCGCAAATCTGCAAGAAATGACAGTTCGAATGTTCAATGCTCGATGTTCTATGCTCGGAATGTTAAGCGCGCGGACAAGTGTAATTACAGAAACTGGCTGCCAATCTATTCGAAAAGGGGTCGAGCAACTGAGAGCTGCTTGAGGGCGGCCTTGTCTGTCAATCATATAACTAAATATTTAAGTACTTTGCCAAGCCCCGCCCCGCCCCGCCCCGCCCCGGTCATTTTATTTGTGTGCACGTGCCCGCCGGGCCGCCAACCCTCTGATAAACGATCCAAAAAATGTGGTTAACACGCGTGGCCTTTGCCAGTTCGCCATATAAACATATCATATATGCACAAGTATATATATTTATATATATATATGGAAGTACACGCGTGCATACATATTTGCACAATCCCATGCACAGACGCCCCCCCATCCCCGCATCCCCCCATCCTTCCACACACATTATGGCCAAGCAGCCAATGTCATATTTGCGAAAGTGCAATAAATTTCATATGAAGTTCGTAATCGATTTTGACTTATTGAAACATTATGATTGAAAGACATTTATGAGTGTACGGAAAGGTCTCTGGGGGGTCAATGCCAACAGAAACGCTGACAGGCGTGTGGTTTGTTTGGTTAGCAAAGGGGGAGGCAAGGGGAGGGGGCGGGACAGTATTTTCACAACATGTCGATTTGGGGGAAATCGCACAATCATCAGTTATTAGGGCGAGCTCGGAAGTCGTAAGGAAGCCAGTAAACATAACATAAAAACGCAATGCAGACATTGCCTTGGCACTGGGTTAGTGTGCGTGCGTGGCAATAACAGATCTAAGCTCACAGGATATAAGTTCGTTTATACACATGTACATATACATATAGATTCGAGCTTGAACGGATATCGAAAGAGGGCACGGAGGGCACGGAGGGCACCCCCAACATCAATGTCAATTGGCGTCGAGCTGTGAACCCGCCAAACGAAAAGCCAACAAATCTTTGAAAACAAAACATAACATAAAAAACACAACAACAACAACAGCAACAACAGCAGCAACAACAACAACAGCAACAACAACAACAACAGCAGCAACAACAACAACAGCAACAACATCAAAAAGGAGCTCGGTCAATGGGCGGGCACTCAAACTAGGAGCTAGGCAATCGTTTGGGGTATTCAATTGGGCTGTAAGCACGTAGATAATGTGGCTCATACGATTCAATATGCGCTCAAAGGCCGCATACACTCCCACACACACCTACCAATTTCACTTAGCCACCCCGCTACCCCCTCCCCCTTGTCAAGCCCTGCTCACGCATAACTGGCTGCCATACCAAGTTTTCCACCTTTTGGCGTTCGATTCTCAGCCCTTGAGACTACAGCTCCCGCTCCCGCACCCGCTCCCGCACCAGCTCCCGCACCAGCTCCCTCTCCAGCTCCCGCACCAGCTCCCAGCTCCCTCTCCCTCTCCCGCTCCCGCTCCCGCTCCTGTCCCGGGCCGTATCTGTATGTGTCTTTTCATTATATTCCTTGGCGTCCTGTCAAGTGTGTGGTTCGTGCCTCTGTTGTTTGGCTTGGATTGGCTTTAGTTTTGTTTGCCTGTGCCATGTTTTCCTTTTGCGTGTAGTTTTATTTGCGGCTCGTAAAAAATGGACACCCAAATGTTTGCACACATTCCCTTTTTATTTATTTGGCCCGAGTATTTGCTGGTCTCCCACTGACATTTTTATTCGCTGTCAATGAATTTAACATGTTTGTTCAATGTCAAGCTTGTCGGTCGGGCATGTAAACGCCTTGCCACAGATCCATTCTCTCGATATAACTGCCGAACTAAGGGCCTGAAAGCGCTTGTTATATATGCTTAATGCCAAATTCGGTTAGCTCCGCAAACTCAAATATTTACATATCAATTGAGGCGCTAGAAATCTTAAGTTCAAAAGAAACACAAATGTAGCTACGACGTGTCAGAGATTGTGCTCTCCAAGAAAGTTAATACTAATGTAATCAATATATTAGTTTAAGACTTAGTTAGTTATTAGTTTATATGAAATTTGTTGGGCAGTTGAAGCTTATGCGAAATTAGCTAAGATCTAGGTATGTAAGCTACGAAGCGAGTCTCAAATCCAACCAGTTGTCAAAAACAACAACAACAAGCAAGAGGTTCTAGTGGGGAGTGCACGACTAGCGTATACCCTAATCCAGGGGAGGTTGGGATAGGTCTAAAATGAAAGATGCTTGATATATATTGACAACATATCAAGTTTGTTGACTTTAGTTCATAAAAGTTGCCCAATTTGCTCAAAAAACAGGATTTCGATATCGATTTCTTATCGATTGCTTGGAAACGGGGCAAGTTATCGATTATCGGAAGCAACCTCTATCTACTCTTGGACAAGAAGGATCTACAGCTTCAAGTCTTTGGCTCTTATAGGTTCTGAGATCCTTTGGTTCATACATACGACAGTCGGATGGACGGACAGACAGACGAACAGACAGACGGACATGGCTAGATCGACTCGGCTTTTGATGCTGATCAGGAATATATATGTATATAGTTTATGGGATCGGAGATGCTTCTCATATAACGAATGCTTTTCTCGGCTGTCATGTGATAAGTTTGTAATCTGTTATTAGGAAGTCGCCTGGGATTGGCGTTGGGGGACAGTTTGAGAGATTGAAATTCTTTTAGAGTTTTTTTTTTTTTTGTTGCCAACTGTGTGGAATAAGCATTAATAGGAGCAACAACAGCTTGGGGCACGCGCTGAGTGAATCCTTTAACGCATAATTTACAAAGTGGATTTTAATTAAAAATACTCATGCAAACCTTAGCTATTTTAATTGAAGCTTAATGACGTCACGGCAGGGTCCTTGGCCGACGATTTAAGCGTGGATGGGGGCCAAGAACGCGCACAAGAATGAGCACGGTAACAGGCACGGAAAGGGGAGGGGGGATGTGAAAGTGGGAAGGGGAACTGTAATTAAGCGTGCCAGTAAACTTGACTTGTCTTTCAGCTAACACGTCCATGTCATGCAAAGGAGTTCATAAAACCAAATGTACTGAAGCAGAGCGATAACAGGAAATAACATTCTCGATACGATCCAAGGAGGGGGGAGGAGGAGCGGAAGGATGGGAAAATAAAACACGTCGATTGATGAAATTACTTAAAAACTAATTGAATATCTAATGATGAGATTTACTGTTGCCAAACGCTCCCACATCAGCAATAAGCGATATTTATTGTTGTTTGTCATTGCCAATGAAAATGAGAAAAAACACGAGGGGCATATTGGTTGTGTTCAACAGTTGGCAAGAGGTAGTAAGAGGCATATTGGACTCCATAAAGCTTGTACGTATTCGATCAGTTCGATAAGCTAAGATAAGCTAATCTAATGACACATACGTATCTGAAGTATCTAGAGACTTGATATATGAAGTAGATGAGGAACTAGCTCGAAAGTGAGATTTCCACTTATTGACATCTCATCTCATATATGGATAGCTAAAAGTTTGTGTGATATATCACTCTTAGATCTTCTAGAAGAAGGTTCAAATTCAGTTTGACCTTGTTTTCGATCAGTTCGATAAGCTAAGATAAGCTAATCTAATGACCCATATGTATCTGAAGTATCTAGAGACTTGATATGAAGTAGATGATGAACTAGCTCGAAGGAGAGATTTCCACTTATTGGCATCTCATCGCATTTATGGATAACTAGAAGATTATAAGATCTAGATATATCGCTCTTAGGTCTTCCAGAAGAAGGTTCAAATTCAGTTTGACCTTGTTTTCGATCAGTTCGATAAGCTAATCTAATGTCCCATATGTATCTGAAGGGTCTAGGGACTTGATATATGAAGTAGATGAGGAACTAGCTCGAAAGAGAGACTTCCACTTATAGATATCTCATCTCATTTATGGATAACTGGAAGATTATAAGATCTGGATATATCACTCTCAGATCTTCTAGAAGAAGGTCCAAATTCAGTTTCACCTCATTTTTGATCAGTTCGATAAGCTAAGATAAGCTAATCGAATGTCCCATATGTATCTGAAGAATCTAGGGACTTGATATATCAAGTAGATGAGGAACTAGTTCGAAAGAGAGATTTCCGCTTATTGACATCTCATCTCATATATGGATAACTGGAAGATTATATGATATATCACACTAAGATCTTCTAGAAGAAGGTTCAAAATCAGTTAGACAGATCAGTTCAGGGTATCTCTTTGTCGTGCAAACCCGACCATAGAACACTTTTCCTTCCTGCTTGAACGAAAGTCAAGCATCTTATGGCCTTATTGTTTCTATACGAACATTCTAAAAGCTGCTCACATATATATATGTATGTATATATGTATGTATATGCTGTAATTGGATGTGGCATCAGTTAAAGGGAAACGTGAATGTTGCATGTTGCATTTGTTGGAGAGATTTTCGATGCATTTGGCCAGCTGATGGCCTGCAGAGTGTAAGACCCGAGTCAACTTTATGTTTGTTTGCGGTGAATCGTTTGCCATTTGCCCGTTCTCAACTAATTAGGGGCGAGCTGCTCGAGTTGCGACAAAAATTGTGGACACATCGTAAGCTGATTAGACCACGAAAAATGTGGTCCATTTAATGGAACTGCCAAGTTAATGAGACTTAATGTTATGATGATTTCAATTAGGTGGTATCAGTGACGGGCATGCACGGAGGCCAATGCGGAACAATACTAATACTAATGCTAATAAAACGGAACTCGTTTATTGTTGAAATAGCACAGAATTGGACAAATGCTGTGCAATTCTCTCAACGTATTGTCCGCTTTCCGGCAAAAACTTGCCTCGGCCTCGGAAATGGCTAATAGCAAATGAAAGGATGACTATGATAGAGCTGTCGGCTGTCGGCTGTCGGCTGCTGCCTATGTATATATGTAGTTAACGTATGGCTAATGTGGCTGTAAAAAATTAATTATTCGAGAACTCGAATGGGCCCAACAGGGGGGAGCTGGTGTTGCACAAACAGAGCCCAGCCATAACTGGATTTGACAGGCGTCGCTATTTTTGTGGGTGCCAGAACTGGGCGGGGCTTGGATGCCATGCCGCTGGGCCTGTAGGTGGCACACGGTCTTCTGGCGGCTTCTTCTTCTGCAGCTGCTGCTGCTGCTCTCTGCTCTTACTGTTGTTTGACCTAACAACGCTTCGCCTGTCGACTGTTTATGTGGCTGGCGGCTGCTTTGTTTAAACTTGTGTGCAAAACTTTAACAACAACAGCAACAACAGCAACAGAAATAACAACAATGCTAAAATGCCATCATTACCAAGCGACAAAAGTTGGTCCTTTAACTGCTGCCACCGCCAGCAGCAGCAGCAGGAGCAACCGCTGTAGCCGCAGCAGCAGTAACAATGGCAGCCGCCGCCGGCAATGTGAAGTACTCCTTGACTCTTCCGTATAGGCAAATGAAGTGAACGGCGTGGCTCTGATTCAGATTCTGCTGCCGCTTCTGCTGCCGCTTCTGCTGCCGCTTCTGCATCTGCTTCTGCTTCTGCTCCTGTTGCTGCTCAACAGTAAAAAAACAAAACCTACATAAATATAAATAAGAACTAGTAAGAGTGCTCCAGTCGAAAGTGATCGACGCACAGATGCTCTGTACATGACGAACGCAAAGCACACAAAGCAGAATATGTTCCCATTCGACATACATGCCAGGTGTCATGTGTTTAGATGTATACGACGTTTTATCGATAGACATTTATCGATAGACATCTATCGATAGACATATATCGATAGACATTTATCGTTAGACATCTATCGATAGAGATTTATCGATAGACGTTTATCAATAGACATTAATCGATAGACATTTATCCATATCCATCGATGGACATTTATCGATAGACATCTATCGATAGACATTAATCGATAGACATTTATCGATAGACGTTTATCAATAGACATTAATCGTTAGACATCGATCGATAGACATTTATCGATAGACTTTTATCGATAGACATTTATCGATCATTTCCAGTTCGACTTAGCCAGTCAACAACAATTTATATACTTTCTGGCGTCGAAGATCCTGCCCTTTTCCAGTTACATATACTTGCACAAAACGATTTCAGCTTTTTACTTATTTTCAATGGGTTCGGGTTATAATAAAAATAATAAAAAAACAAAAAAAAAAGTCACCCAGTGCTCGCTCACAGAGTGAAAGAACGACAAAAACTATGCGTACAATGACGGCAAACAAAAGGCGCGTATCCGCACACGGTCACAGTGTCACAGCAAAGTTTCTGCCCAGAGAAAGCCACGACAGTACCGCTGACAATAGAAATGCGTTCGTAAAAGTGTTTTTGTTCGTTTTTTTTTTTGGTGCGATGCATGAGTTTTCCATTTGATTTCCGTCGTTTGCCCCACTATTTTCACACCACACGCTGTTAGCTTAGCCCAGGCCCAGACCCGGACCCGGACCCGGACTCGAGCCCAAACCTGGAGCCGGAGCCGGGCAAACGTTGGAGCCACGGAGCGTATGTTTGTACACAAAAGGATTAAGTTGGGCCTCTCTCTCTCTCCATGCCCACCTTCGATGATGTGTTTCGTATGAAATGGCTTCATTTGCGTTTAGTAATGATATGGAGCTGGACGGGACGGCGAATGCACTTCACGTACTCTGGCCACATATGTATACCTATGTAAAGCTACGCAAAATTAACATACATTTCGCTTTCATACACTGTTTTTCTCTTGGCTATGCCTTGCTTTCTCAAATCCATCACACTTCAGTGAGTGGTCCCTAGCATAACAAGCGGATCTTGCCTGGGTTAAGTTCTTGGCTTCCAATTCTAGATGCAACATTTCCCCTGGAAGAGGTGGATTCTGCGAAAAGCGTGAATTACGTCTCACATTACAAAGAGATTTGATTGTTGATTGGTAATTCATTAGAAGCCGATCGGAAGGTAATCCACGATCTTAATTGAACTTAGTTAATTTGCAGAAATTGCTTAGTTTGAGCACAAAACGAACTTAATTTGTGAAAATATGCCATTGACACGCACATTCATAAGACGCACGAAGAATTTCTTTCAGTGCATTTTATGCGCACACAAAAGGGAGTATTTGTTCTCGGAGTTGACTTCGAATTGCCGAAATTCAATTGGGTTAACTTTTTGCGGTTCGTGGGTTAGGCATTTAACATTTTGATTCAGATGGTAAAGTGGAAGGACGACTTTTCTGCCCATATTGGAAGTTATTTGACCTTTTTGCGTGTGGTTCAATTCAATTAAAGCCAAATGATAGTGGGAACTATGCTCGATTAGTTAATACTTTGCACATAAATCTTCATTTGGCGGCGGCAATTAAAAATTATCTTTAATTGGCACGTGCAAATGGTCGCGAGGACCGGAGGGTAAGGCGGGGTAAGGTTCTGGCTTCTTGAACTTTTGCACGTCTTATCGCTGCTATTTGGGGTACAAATCGTGCTATGCGGCACACCTGCCGTTTGACTTTTGAAAGGTAACCTCTACACACACACGCACACACA
Organism: Drosophila kanekoi; assembly: GCA_037075305.1. Classification (NCBI taxonomy): domain Eukaryota; kingdom Metazoa; phylum Arthropoda; class Insecta; order Diptera; family Drosophilidae; genus Drosophila; species Drosophila kanekoi. The sequence goes on along the minus strand of JBAMCE010000043.1, from coordinate 616,541 downwards.
CACACACACACACACACACATACATACACACACACACACGCACACACACACACTTGCATGTAGTCGGGAATAGATGGAGCAAGTGGCGTGCAGAAAGGAGCAAAAATGTAATTCGGATTTAATTGCCTGTTAACACGCACTCGCGCACAGCGGGCACCGGCAACAGCTCGTAAAAAGCGCACAAAAAGTGGCAGTCAGGTGGCTAAATTGGGTGGAGCTGGCCAGGGTGGGGGTAAGGGACTGGTTAAGGGACAGCGACAGCAATGAGTTAAAACAAGAGGAAACAGTTAAGCGCGGCACTCACAAAATGAACAGCTCGTAATTTAAACAGCAAATTGTAGGATACCCTTGGGCGCGCCAGCGGCTCGAGTTTTGTTTTACGCTTGTTTAGCTAGCTTAAGGGTATCTGCCAAAAAACCAAACAAGAGAAAGAAGGAAGGGTTATCTTCGGCACGCCGAAGTTCTAATACCCTTGCAGACTGAACTTCTCACAATGCTCAGAGTTTTTGCTTAGCTCGTATCTAAGAAGCACAGTGCAAGAACCTTGTTTTCGACCAATCGTTCCTATGGCAACTATCTGATATAGTCTTACGATCCAGCTGGTTTCGACATACATATGTACTGCGTGCCACAGAAAGAGAGAGAGAGAGAGAGAGAGAGAGAGAGAGATACTTCCGCAAAGTTTCATAAAGATAGCTTTAAAGCTGAGAGACAAGTTCGCATAGAAACAAGCAGAAGGACATGGCTAGATCGACTCGACTGTTTTGATACTGATCAAGAATATATGGAAGACGTCTCCTTCTATCCGTTACACAACTCACGACCAAACTGAAATACCCTCTGCAAGGGTATAGAAAAGAAAAGAAGGGGAATGAACTTTTCGAACTCTGTTCAAAACAGATAAGCACCCAGCAATGGTACGTACTATTTCTTATCGGATGCACCACGCAGCAAAACAGTTTTGAATAACTATTCGAATTTACCGAAATTTCCGAAAAAAAAAGTATATTGTCTGACATTAATCAGACAGAAGAAAGCAGGTGGCAAGTGGCAAGTGGCCAGCGGAATGTGCCCAGTTCGAGTCGAACAGTCGCCGATGTGCCGGGCCGGGCCCGGGCATAAGCCGCAGATAGGCACCGTGATATGCGCCAACCGACATTCATTACGACATAAATTCGTTTAGGTGCCCCGTTCGCTGGTGGCGCCTGCCCCAACATTCCGACACTCGGACTGAAAACTGGCGCCAGCACTGGCACCGATAAGACACCCGGACCCGTCCGTCCGGGCGGGCAGCACTTGCCCGTAACACCCAACGCCAACGCCAACGGCAACGCCAACGGCAACGACTAGTTACTGCCCTGCTTCCTATTATAGCCTAAGCTCCTTGAAAAATAGGTTAGAGGGTATAATGGTCTGTTGGGTATCTCCGACCTCGGAAAGCTTATATAGATTCCCTAGCCTTGTCCGTTTGTCTCGACATCAATAACCGAGACAACGACTAGTTACTGCCCTGCTTCCTATTATAGCCTAAGCTCCTCGAAAAATAGGTTAAAGGGTATAATGGTCTGTTGGGTATCTCCGACCTCGTATAGCCTAAATAGATTCCCGCCTGTCTCGAGTCTGTCTCACTGTCTGCGTGCACTCAAAGTGAATGTTACAGAGAAGTATGTGCATCTATGCATGGAAGGATGTGCATATTATTGTTCGTTTAAGATATCTGCTAGTCGGGCTAACCCGACGAGTGAGTCCTTCTGCTTGGTTTCTTTGCCGATGATGCCATTGCCGCACGCATAACGCAAAAGTGCTGCATACTCCAAGGGGCTGCCCGAATTGGCAACTCGCATTTGATACTCTCATATCCTTATATGCAGCATACATATGTATATGTTCATGTGCTTCATATATGTACAGGCGAGAGGGGAGAGGGGAGAGGTGAGAGGGGACTGGCGAGAGGGGAGAGGCGAGAGGCGAGAGTATTTCAACCAAACAGCACAACGTTTGCTCCAACTACATTGTCTGTTTGCATGCAAATAAATTAAAGCAATGTAAGTTTGCACGCGCGCTTTTCAACCCACAACCAGCCCCCCCCTCTTGTCAGCCCTCTTGCCTCGCCACATGCACTGCAATACGTGAGCTGGGCTGAAGGACTCACACTACCCTGCAAGTGCTCAGTTTAGCTGTCAGCTGCAATGTGAGGCATGCGATACAAGCGTATGCATTTAATAACTTAATAAATGCATTATAATATGGGCGAATTACGTTTACGAGCCGTGGGAATGCCAGCAGCAAGAAAATAACGCGGCAACAGGCCCGTAGAATCCACGGCTCCGTACTGCAGATGTGTCATACTCCATGAATATGTAAGGCACAAGGCCACAAGCTCCATGTTCGCTTAAATAGGTTGGGATAAGGCCATAATAAGTTGCAATATGGCCATGTAAACCAAGTAAAGCAAAACTTAAATCATCGCCCAACAAATCTGTGAAATCCATTTTCCACCGAAGAAGCTTCGATTCTGCGAAAAGCGTGAAACATGTCTCAAATGAATTATCATATAGATCCTTGGAAATGTCAAATGTTTGACCTCCGTTTCCACCAAGGAGGAATGAAACACACCTTAAATGAATTTGAACAAAGATCTTTCAAAATGAGTTTGTGGCCAATCGGATGCTGAACAAAAACGTTTCATACAAACGCATTTCACGACTTTTCCACACATGCGGGTGGAATTCGCCAAAAGCACGTCGTAACGTGCACTTCCATCACAGTCAGTCAATCGGGACAAACTGTTTCATATATATAGAGATGAATCGACAGAAGATATATGTATATACATAGCATGATAGTTAAGAGTGCTGACAAGAAACCAAGGCAACCGGAGAGACAGATGCACGGGAATTGCTCACTTTAAGAGCTGGTTAAGGAGCGTAAAAGAGGAAATTGTCCTTAGCAACGCGAAGACGAGCTCGACGACTAAGAGCAATAAATATGTGTTGGTAACAGCGACTAGCTCCTCTAACGGTTGACAACATAAAACAGTTTTGCATAATTGCCCACTCAAAAGTCGGTTAAGACAATGAACTTGTGTGTGCATAGAGGAGCAAGATAAGTCCCACTTTTGGTGTGTGTGTTGCACCAAGTTGCGTGCGTATAAGGAATTGCATAGCTGTAGACCTTGTCCTTATTGCCGCAACAAGCTGAACAACTAAATGTGATCTGGTGGGGAGTATCCGACTGGTAGATGCCAAGGAACCATTGCCGAGCTGCCCTTGGAAACATTCCAGCTTCCATTCATGTACGAAGTCATCGACATTTGCTGTAATCGATTTTTATCGAATTAATCGATAAATGACTTAGATACTGATTCGAAACAAAGGCTGGCTATCGATTTTTATCGAATTTATCGGTACTTGACTCAAATAATGATTTGAAACAACTAAAAAACTATCGATTCTTATCGCATTTATCGATACATGACTCAAATAATGATTCGAAACAAAGGCAGGTTATCTATTTTTATTGAATTCATCGATATATGTCTTAAAGAATGATTTGAAACAAAGGCAGGCTATCGATTTTAGTCGCATTTATCGATACATGACCTACATAATGATTTGAAACAAAGGCTGGCTATCGATTTTTATCGAATTTATCGATAAATGACATAAATAATGATTCGAAACAAAGGCAGGCTATCAATTTTATTGAATTTATCGATAAATGACTTAGATAATGATTTGAATCAAGCACAGGCGATCGATTTGTATCGCATTTATCGATACTTCACTCAAATAATGATTTGAAACAAAGGCTGGCTATCGATTGTCATCGAATTTATCGATAAATGACTTAGATTTTGATTCGAAACAAAGACAGGTTATGGATTTTTATCGAATATATCGATACTTGACTCAAAAAATGATTTGAAACAAAGGCTGGCTATCAATATTTATCGAATTAATCGATAAACGACGAAGATAATGATTCGAAACAAAGGCTGGCTATCGATTGTCATCGAATTTATCGATAAGAGACTTAGATTTTGATTCGAAACAAAGACAGGCTATCGATTTTTATCGAATTAATCGATAAATGACTTAGCTAATGATTCGCTACAAAGACAGGCGATCGATTTTTATTGATACATCACCTAAAAATGATTTGAAACAAAGGCTGGCTGGTCTCTACGAACCTACACAGGGATGGACTTGGCTTAATCGACTCTGCTGTAAATGCTGCTCAGAGCTTTCATATATACCCTGCCTGCCCAATTTCATGGGGTATATGAGTAACAACAAGTATGACATAGGTATTTTGTAAACAAATGAAACAATTAATTTGATAGCATGTTTCAGCCAAATCCTATTAGCTGCAACGGTGTGTCGCAGCCACTTTCATGCATACTTAATTGTCAGGTTTGGTGCAAGTTTACACACACACACACGCAGACACATTTTGGTAACCGTTGGCCAACTGTTGCGTCACACTCTGTAAACGAGGGCAAGTGCTCCTTGCCTGACTTACGTTGTTAAATGTCCGTGCGGATATGTTGGCCTGAAGTGGGCTGTCCTGGGCTGGGCTGTCCCGGGCTGGGCTGCTACTTAAAAAATTAATGGCCTGTGGCATCTGCTGCTCTGAAGGTGTTTTCATTTAAATTTTAAGACAAGCGCCACTTACAGTTGAGTTATGCGTTAAAATTCCAACTTCTTGATATCCATGTATGCACACGAAAAACTCAGGACACCTATGTCTGCCGAATACCCGGACCCGGACCCGGACCCGGACCCGGAGCCAGAGCCAGACCCAGAGCCAACCCCATCAACGGCAACAGCCGCTAGACTCCGGAGTGGAAAGTTTCAAATCTATCTCTCTCTCTCTCTCCTTCTCTCTCTCTCTCTCTCTCCTTCTCTCTTTCTCTCCTTCTCTCTCCTTCTCTCTCTCTCTCTCTCTGTGTGTGTTGGTAGGGTAATTAGAAAATTTTATGCGATTACTACTTGCTTGTTTAACATTTTGGGCAACATCCTTCCAACCTTAAACACACACACACACACACACACACACTCGCCATGCTGAAAAAAGGAGCACAACAACTGCAACTGCGCCAATGATGCGAAGTAAAGTACAAAAGCGGCTTTTAGAATATTAATGGAATACTAAATACATATAACGTGTAAAGTGCCAGACTCACAGACGCATTCAAATTTATGCGAGGGGAGCTAAAAAACAAAATACAAAAAAACCAAAAACCAAAAAGCACTAGGCAAGCGAGAGCTGAATATTTGATTCCAGACATGCTTGTTCTTTAGCTAGTTTTCATAGCCAACCTCGTTCGATAATTAACTTTGATGGAAATCAATCAAAGCAAGAGTTGCTGGTCGGCAGTGCACGACTAGGGGATACCCTGCAGCCTCTTCTTCCAACACCAAGTGTAGAGATATATGCTACTCTAGAAGCTCCTTGTCAAGTTTGCAGAGTCTAGCTCTTATAACTTAGGAGATTTGCTCAAAAAACAGGATTTCGATATCGATTTCTTATCGATTACTTGGAAGCGGGGCAAGTTATCGATTATCGGAAACAAACACGATCTGCGCGGGCACTAGGAGGACCTACAGCTAAAAGCTTTCAAGTCTCTAGCTCTTATAGGTTCTGAGATCCTTGCGTTCATACAGACGGACGAACGTATGGACGGACAGACGGACGAACGGACAGATCGGACAGATAGATCGCATCGGCTGTTGCTGCTGATCAAGAATGTATATACTTTATGGGGTCGAACATGCTTCTTTCTCCCTGTTACATACATTTGCCGAAATACAAAATACCCTTTTACCCATTTCCGAATGGGTTCAGGGTATAAAAGAAACCCAAATTCGAATAATCATGTGAACTCTGCAATTAGAGTTGTCCAAGCCTTAAGCCCAAAACTGAAGCTTCCAATTGGCAGGAAAGCCTGCAAGAACATACTTACCTTACCTTACATACTTACCTTCGCTTGGCCTCTTTTTATGCCAATATCTTTCATGTTTTGTGTTGAGGCAAAAGTTGTTTAATAAACAAATGACATGATTATCCATGTCAAAGCTCATTTGCAAATTGAGCGAGTTTTGCATCTAGCCAAATAAATCTATTCGATATTTATGGCCTTTTCTCTCTTGCCTATAATGTACAACTATTTAGTAATTGATTAAGTTCGTACTATATAAGTATATACTATACTTTAATAGATAAAACAAATTCAATTTAGGTTGTGTTTTTTTCTGTACTGAATGCAATTCATTTGAGGCCAGACAAAATATATTGCGGTATAATTCAAATGATGCCAAGTGCTGACAAATTTCAAGCTTTATACTCTGTGCAGAAGTGAGATGAAGCTTATTGGTTTGCAACTCTTGCGAGCTAGAGACAATCAGAGACTGTCAGCTACTGTGTGCGTGTATCTACATAAGATACACTTGACAAAGAGTGCAAAGGAGACAATTTGTTGCCATATCTGGACAACTCGATTCCAAAGACTTCCAAATAAATATAAGCATATACAGACTTGAGTATGATATATTCCACATTTTTCAACGCGACAGTTGAAAAGCCATTGCTCTGCGGTCTAGAGTCGTAGAGTCAGGAATACACAGAGCACACACAGAGCATCGCGCAGTCAGGTTGTCCCGGCTGTCTTTACGTATACACACACAGTTATAGAGCTTTTTTGAACAGAGGCGCTCGACTTTGACTCAGTTTGTTACAACGCTAGAAAATTAGCTCAAAAATGTAACTCAATTTGCGCTCAAAAAGCGCTAAACCGAACTAGACGGCCGAACGTCGAGCGTCGTGCGCACAGCGTCTGCCTTCGGCTGAACGTCGGCAGCTCGCACAAATGACTTTTGAGCCGGGAGGGTACTCGTCGGTGCCGTTATCGCTTAGACGCACCCACAAAGCACTTCAAATGCCGTTGCATTCAAATCGAAATGATGCTAGAAGAAGGCGTTAACCAACCAAACGCTCGGCTTGAGTCGGCTCGAGTCGGCTTGAGTCGACTCGCCGGCCACACGGTGCTGCGGCAAGCAGCGCTTTATTTGAGTGCTTTGCTGTAAAAAGTGCGCAAAATCCTTGTCGTCGAATAAAAAAATTGTTCGTTCAGCCAATTGCCAGCCAGCAAGGCTATCATTACTTTTGTTGTCTTCTAAATCACATATGTATATGTATATATTTTATTTGCTTGTGTTATTTATTTACTTTCCTTTTAAATACAAATGTATATTGTTGATATGGTTTCCATATGTATATATATATATATATAGGTATATTTATATATTATATTTGTATATTAACTTATCGTGCAAAAAAAAAGGACATCTACTTTACTAACAAACCAATATACATACATACTCGTTAATTCCCATTTAAAAGCATTTTGCGTTTAAAATGTTCTTCTTCTATGTACTCTAATAGGCATACGTACGTACATACATACGTACATACATACATATGCGTACATACATATATGTATGTGAATAACGGCAATATTTCAACATCCTATCCATATTCATATTCTACATAAATAGCTCTCATAGTTCATTGAATGATATTTCATTGTCTTCGTATTGTGATTATTATTCGTTTTTTCATATTCATTGTTAGCATATAACATTTGCTACAATCCTTTATGTTTCCTATATACATTAGCTTCTCTTCTGATCCGATATACATGTACATACATATACATATATATTAGGTATTACGAGGCATATGCACGCATTGCTCAAACTTATGGACGACCCCGATATCAGTAATATTATTGACGATGCATTAGCCAAAGCTTAATGCTTGCATATCTATTATCATTGGGAAAATTATGGATCTAGATCTGGTTCGGGTGAAGCGGCAGAGATTGGGATATGGGATATACAGAAAATGAAATCGAATTCTGGTCCTTTTTGTTAAAAAGAGGCACCATTTCAGTTAATATTGGGCTCATGATGGGTTTTCTCTTTGTTTTCTCTTTGTTTTTGTTGTGCCTGTAAGTTGATTACGTTTACGCTTACATTACCTAGTTCTAGACTTCGTATGTCGTTATATATATATAGATAGATAGATATTTTTGACGCATATACACAAAGTGCAAGTGCAAGAAGCTCTCGATTTTGTTCTCGTGTTCGGTATCCATTCAATACATATGTATGTATATGCATTCATATGTGATAGAGGGCCGGGGCTCTCATTAGCTTAACCCCGATATACATAATTGAATTCTTAGGGTTTTCGTTGATTGATTTATAGACACAGATACTACGATTAGCACAATTCTGTTACAGATATTGTATATATTGCATAATTTTCTCAACAGAAACAACTTTTCATTGGCCGCGTTCTCTTCGTATGAGTACGAGTACGTACTTTTCTTTTCTTGTGTATTAAGTTAAGCATGATTCTGGTAGTATACTCGTATTTCGTATATGTTGATCTAAGTACACATATATGTATATTGTATTGTATGCTCTTAACTCAAACGAGTAAGAGGTTCTAGTCGAGAGCTACCGACTAGGGATACCCTGAACCCTCATCTACCAGGATTTCGCTAAGGATTTGTATCGATTACAAGTTATCGATTATCGGAAACAAACTCGATCTGCGCGGGAACTAGAAGAAACTACAACTTATAACTCTAGCTCTCTCTCTTATAGGCTCTGAGATCTTTCCGATCATACAGACGGACGGACAGAGGAACAGACGGACATGGACATAGATTGACTGTTGATGCTGATCAAGATCAAGGGGTCGGAGATGCTTCATTCTACCTGTCACATACGCTTGCACAAAGGCAATATACCCCCTTTTACCCTTTTCCGAATGGGTTCAGGGCTTACAAATGACTATAGGCCTCTCAGTTAGTATTTCATACAAACGAATGCTGCATTTTTTTTTGTTGTTTTTTGTTGTTTTTTTCTCGTTGTTTAAGTAAATTATTTGCCGCCAATAATAATTTGCATATTTGTAATTTGTTCGGCCAGCTTGGAAGTTATTATGCGATTGCCAAACCGACATTCGCTTAATGCATGCATCTGATTATGTTCGTACATACATACATACATGCATGCATATGTACATACATATGTACATACATACATGCATACATACATACATGCATGCATACATATGTACATACATACATACATACATACATGCATACATACATACATGCATACATGCATACATGCATACATGCATACATGCATGCATATGTACATACATACATACATACATGCATACATACATATGTACATACATACATATATACATACATACATACACACATGCATACACACATGCATACATACATACATGCATACATACATACATACATGCATACATACATACATACATACATGCATACATACATGCATACATGCATACATGCATGCATACATATGTATGTATTTATAGCTTACTTGTATGTACAATGTTTGCCAATGTATGTGCGTGTGTGTGTGTGTGTGCATATGATGTGCATACACACATATTGTGCGCTCTGCTCTATATATATTCTATAATTATGTTTGCAAATCTATATATGCGCCTGGCTATATAAATTCATATTTCTTAAACACGTACACTCAAAAAAAAACATGACAAATTGCCATAAAATGAAGAATTTTCATGGTTTCAGCAAAGATTTTCGTCCAAAAGCTGTTTCTTTGGGAATTATGCAATTTTCGATAGGTTTTTGTTCATTTTATGACAAAATGTCGCTTAAATCTTTGTATCTAGTCGATTTGCAGTGAGATTCGGCAGGTAAACTAATCATCTGCAGACGGTTGAATCGTCACCGGCGCATATCGAATGGGGCGCTGCCAGGAACAGCTTCCCGTTGAAGCAGGCACACAGCTGGAAGACTCGATGCATATGATCTCGACTCTGGGCGGAGCCAAGTATCGGTGGCTGTGCGGTCCGCAAGTTGGGCATAACTATTTTCGAGGACTCCAATCGCACCTGTTCAATCGTTGTCAACGTTATGGCAACAGCAGAATGCAGAATGAATGAATGAAGTGTGAATGAGTGTCCAGCGGTAGCTAGCTAGTCGCGTCTGAATATTCTGAATGTATTCATACTTACGCTGCCATCGAGTGCACGCAACTTGACGTCCTCCAAGGCCAACAGCTCAATGCCGCCGGCTCGGGATTGTAAGTTAATATCCTTTGCGGCGGTTATCTCCAATTGACGTGTAGGCGACTCTAGTCTGCAAATAGCTCAACAAGTTACAATAATGAAACAAACAAAAACAAAAGCAATAACATTAGGCTAATCAATTGGCATTAGATGAATCCCAATCGACTTTATAGATCCCTATGTTTAAAAGTGAGGGACATGTTTTCCCCGACGGACTTACTGACTGACTGGGGATCCCCTTTTATACCCTAAACCCACTGAAAATGGGTGAAAAGGGTATAATGTATTTGTGACAGGCAGAAGGAAGCATCTCCGACCCGAAGCATCTCTGTCCGTCAAGGATCTCAGAACCTATGAGAGCTAGGAACTTGAAAGCTTTTAGTTGTAGGTCGAGTTTGTTTCCGATAATCGATAACTTGCTCAGTTTCCAAGCAATCGATAAGAAATCGATATCGAAATCCTGTTTGTTGAGCAATTCTGACATGTACTTGACATGTAGCTTCTAGAATAGTATATACAGATGAGGTATCTTTTAAGGAAGGAGATGCTACAGGGTATCCCCTAGTCGTGCACTCCCGACTAGAGCAGCTACTTAGCAGTTGTAGGTATATATCTGTGCTTATTGCTTTGGGCAAGTAACAGGAATTATCGATACTTTTAATCGACGATCGATAAGCCTCAACAAACTTCCCAAGTCGAGTACCAGCTGATACAGATCAAGTATGTATGTATATGCCTTGGGCTGTCGAAGAGATTCCCTCTAGGTATGACATATTTCACAATCGATTTACATATAGCTTATAGAATCTAAGCAGAGTAACATATACTAAACATACTGTATGCATATGAATGTAAACGTGTTCCATTGTGAAATGTTTTCTATGGACTAATCACAAAACGGGTCAGCTGTCAAATTGGGTTGTTCTTGAAATCTTGTGTGCATTTCGAGGGACGGCATTTATAGCTGAAATTATGGCACTTTAATTCAACTATTTTGATGTGTCAAATGCTGTCCGCACATCGCAAAATTGTCGAAATTTTCATGAATATATGGCATGCCGGCCATCAGCAAATTTGTCAATGTAAACGTTATTGCTGGCATTGCTGTGCCCGTTAATGGTCCGTACATACACACACACACGCACACTCACAGTTGCCACCTTCAACCCGTATTCGGGCCGGAAAACATACGCCTGGTCATTGAATAACGCGAGTTATCACCACAATATTCCAATACAACGATGCGACGATTCCCTAGCAATAAAAAAAACAGAACTAGTAAGAGGTTCGAGTCGGGAGCGCCCGACTAGGGGATACCCTGGGCACTTTTATCACAACTTGGGTTATTCGACGGGGAGCTGGGGATAGGTATATAATGAAAGATACTCGATAGATATATCATATTCCAGAAGCAACATATCAAGTTTGGCGACTTTAGCTCATAAAAGTTGCCCAAGTTGCTCAAAAACAGGATTTCGATATCGATTTCTTATCGATTTCTCATCGATTGCTTGCAAACGGAGTTAGTTATCGATAATCGGAAACAAACAAGATTTGCTAGGAGCATAAGGAGGACCTACAGCTAAAAGCTTTCAAGTCTCTTGCTCTTACAGATTCTGAGATCCTTGGGTTCATACAGGCGGACAGACAGACAGACGGACGGACAGACACACGGACAAGGCTAGATCGCCTCGGCTGTTGATGCTGATCAAGAGTATATATACTTCATGGTATCGGAGATGCTTCCTTCTGCCTGTTGCATACACTTGCACATATACAATATACCCTTCTTATCCATTTCCAATGGGTACAGGGTATAAAAAGAATCAATGTCCTAGAGCGCTTTTCAATTCAGTCGTCGCAACTGATGTCGAATTCAATGACGATCCCCACAACATCGCTCTGAGTATGTGTGTGTGTGCGTGTGTCATTGTATGCATGCGTGTGTGTGTGTGTGTGTGTTGTGTTGTGTTGTGTGTGTACGGCGGTGTGTAAATATTTTCGCTCTTCAACAAGCTACATGCCAACACCTCACGAGTGAGTGTCTGCGTTTTGTTTTGCGACTTGTTGTTGTTGTTGTTGTCGCCGCAAAGGTGATGCTGACGTTGACACACACACACACACACACACACACACGTACACAGGTGAGCGTTAACTGCGCGGGCAGGTGTTTGTTTTTAATTTTTTTTTTTTATTTTTGAGAGAGATTTGCCCGCGCCCGATTAATGTGTTTGGTGTGTGCCGACATATGTATGTATATATATGTACATTTGTATGTGAGATATGTGGGATATGGATTCTACGAAATTTATCACGCTTGTTGAATTTCGACACTGTGAACACAATTTTCTGTGGCATACCATTCCAGCTTGGTCGTTTTTTTGCTTCTTTCTCTTTTATACTCTTACTTGATATAAAGTAAGAGTTGCTTTGGATCTGATAAGCTTTAAGATTCACTCTCGATCATGATTTGTGGGAAAAGTATATGAAAGATGGGACCAAATTTAATGTAGTTTTTTGTGAACTAAAAGTTGTTGTGTTGGTTTAACATTCATGTTAAATCCCTCCGATTGCATACTCAATAGACCTCGAGGTACTTTGAGCATTGATCACCAATCGGTCGGTCAGTCAGTCCGTCAGTCCGTCAGTCAGTCAGTCCGTCCGTCCGTCAGTCAATCAATCAGTCCGTTGGGGAAAACAGTTTAACATTAACGGATTCTCATTCTTCGTATTATAACTGATCTGAGCGGAGGCATACTCTCCGTATATATTGAAGGGATTGCTTCTCTCAGGTAACTTACCTGAGCTCCCTGCCCGGCTCGGCACGCACGTGCGGCGTTTGTATCGACTCCCGAAAGATGGCGCCACCCTCGCCCTCGATGCGCAACGTATGCGCCCCGATTGTGACTTCATTTCGATTTACGGAAAATAAATTCCGTCCGTTGGTGTCGTTGATGCGAAAACCCGCTGACAGGCATTCAAACTTATCGTGGCCCAAGAATAAATGATTCTCGAGCACGCCGTTCGAGTCACGTGTATTGATTGAGAAATTACGTGAGGATTCTGTTGATGGCAACCAAGAAGTTGGAAAGAAACAAATTTAAAACGATAAACTTGAAAAATGTGTGCTTTGTGCTGATATTTTCATCGCTGATCACAGTAAGAATTGATCGGGGGGGATCAGGGTTCGGGTTAAAAATCTACATTTGGCTAAATCGGATGTCAAAGGAAGTTCCCCTTTGGGTGAGTTTTTGTCAGCCATTGAATCAAATTCTTGCTGCATGACCCTTCATTTGTTTCCTTCATTTCACACATGGCGATTATCTGTAATTGCACAATGCGTGATTCCTTCAGGCCCTGATTTCGATCTCATTCGCCTTCGCTTGTTCCTTTAAATTCACACTGTTTGCATACACACACATGTGTGCGGGTGTGCATGTGTGTAAAGGTGTATTTGAACGCTTTGGGGCTTCCGCTTTGGCATGCTTCTGCCAGGTGCCGCCTATCTGTGAATCAGCTGATTTATGGCTCGGGTGACAAAGGCGCCCATTTGTCGCAGCCAGCCAGGCTCCACTTTGGGGCCTGGTCACCTTTAAGCAGGGGCTTAGAGGAACACAAATTGGACAGCTTGAATCGGAGATTTGGAGTGTGAAAGTGTTTTCTAATTATGGAGTCTTTATGACCAGTTGTCAAGTTCGGCAAAAGGCTTTTCGTTGCCATGCTGAGATCGAGAATTGTCGAAGGGAAACTGACAAATTGTCTGAAAACACCTGCCCACCACCATCACACACACACATGAATAAATGAGTAGGTATTCATTTGGAATAGTTTTAAATAGTCAAACGGATTGCTTACCAATGGATATTGGCTGACCGTGCCTGGAGCGTATGGTGGATGCCCGCAGCATGTCCATAATTACCGCTTGGCCGGTGAGCTGGATGCCCCCGGGAACGATTTTGAGTTGACCCATGCCATCCTGAAAAGGGAGCGCATTGTGTGAGCCAAGACGGGCAGAGGATGCGGCGCTGCGTCCTGTACTTACCGTGGAGAACTCCATCACCTTGAGTATCCATAGTGTGAGGACGAGGTTCGTGATAATCAAAAGCATCAGCAGCAGGAGCAATGTATATAGGCACTTCTTACGCCAGCCGATTAGGCCCAGATACGTCTCGATGCCATCGACAAAGCCAGCCACATTCTCTTGCTTGTTGCCGCCGACAGATAAACACCTGCCGCCGGCCGTCACACTGCGACACCCGGCTCTCTCGGCACCGGTCTTGGCCATCATTATGGTGGCCGTCTTGGCTGCTCCGGCTCCGGCTCCGGCACTTCCGCTAGCCATTTGGCTGCTTTTACCCTTACGCATCGGCCTGGGCGTCGCTCCAGCCTGCTGTTGTCCCTTTAATGCGGCTATTGTTGTTGTTGCTCTGCAAGCTCCAATCTCGCCGCTGCCGCCGGCTAGCATCGCAATCAATTGATTTTCCTGTACCGATTGCAATGAAGTTTTCCCTATTTGATTACTTTAGCGATTCGCGTTTTGTTTGTCCATATTAATAACGTGGCCGACGGATTAGCTTAAGCTAATCAAAATTTTCGTCTCAATCTAAAAAGTTGCCATCAACGTGCTCCAACTGCAAATAAGTACCTGAAAGCAAACAATGCCAAGATGTGTGAACTGGGAACATGGACAGGTCTCCCGTTCATCTATCATCTATCCATCTATCCAAAACATGGCTTTCTTTTATCAGGTGCCAATCAGGACTCAAATTGTCGTGGACTTAAGGTCGTAAGTTAGTTACGGCCTTGGGTGACCTCATGGACGCCTTTTGCGCCGTGAAGCCACTCGTCGAAGGAGCTGTCGAATGGGTATAGCTGTAGCCAGGGGTCAGGGGTCAGGGGATTGCTGTTAACCAACAGTCGATCGTTGTGTTGGCTCGAGTGGAAGGCGATCTGGTCCTCGACTAGCGCCAGATTTAAGTCTTGATGAAGGGTTGGGATCCTGACATACCATGGACAACCGATGCTTAGGCGTAAAGCCTTTGCATGATTTGCACTCTCTTACGTCGAGTGTTACGTTACGTTACGTTGAATGCCGTACATCCATACGGTGGGAATGATCTGCAGATAAATGATCTGTGCGCTTATTGTTCAGAGAAAGCTGTGGAACGCTGTCCATGACAGTTCGTTCCAGTAGTTTCTTGATGGTTTTCAAAAACTCGTTCAAATATGTGAATATTTCAGGATCTTAACCGTCTAACAATCTACATCTAGCTGTAGATATGGATTATTGTATCGAAAATGTCCTTTGTCTGAGGAGGATTTCAATGATCTCAACAATGATATAGAAGCTTGAGATGAGAAGCTCCTTAATGCGAAATGCGCGCACATAATGCACGGAGATTCAATTTACATGTTAGTATGCATTCCCAGCTATGATGTATGCCAGCGACTGACGGATGAGCTGCGATTAAATTACAGTTTTCGTTCGCATCTTTGACGCTTTGATGCTCCTGTTTGCTGCCTTGCCCCATCTGTTGATGGCTTCGGTGGGGCATCAACTGCTCGCGATGGCTACTTCACACGTGCAATTGTTAAATTATGCACAACTGCATATCAAAGTATGCATTTGTGCATTCATATATACGCATGCATATTTTGTGAGAGATGGCGAGAGAGAGAGTGGGAGAGAGGGGGAGAGATGGGGGGAGAGAGAGGGGGAGATGATAGCGCCAGATATATGTATGTGCATGCACGTAATCTGATGCATTCAGTTGCATGAGCGCTGTCATCGCCGCCGGCAAGTGCCAATTTTGTGCATTTATTAAGTTTCTCCATCGAAAGAAATCACAAAAATAATAATAACAAGTAAGAATGCTCTAGTCGGGAGTGCACGACTAGGGGATACCCTTGAACCAACTTCTGCCTTGAAAGATATCCCATCTGTGTATACTATTCTAGAAGCTACAAGTCAGAATTGCTCAAAAAAGCGATATCGATATCGATTTCTTATCGATTACTTGGAAACGGGACAAGTTATCGACTATCGGAAACAAACTCGATCTACGCGGGAGCTAGCAGGAACTACAGCTTAAAGCTGTCAAGTACATGTCGGAATTGATCAAAAACAGGATTTCGATATCGATTTCTTATCGATTGCTTGGAAACGCGATAAGTTATCGATTATCGGAAACAAACTCGATCTGCGCAGGCAATAGGAGGACTTACAGCTAAAAGCTGTCAAGTCCCTAGCTCTTATAGGTTCTCAGATCCCTGCGTTACATACAAACGGATGGACGGACTGATGGACAGACAGACGGACAGTCGGACGGACAGTAGGACAGTCGGACAGACAGACAGACGGACAGTCGGACAGACATCATGGCTATTGTGACATGACATGCCGATGTACTCGATTGCACATTGTGATCAGAGTATATAAAAAACTGTTTGAAATGAATAAAATATGGGTGCACACACACATATTCGCGAGACTCATGAATATATTCATTGAGCAGCATGAAGTGAAACCCAAAAGAGAGAGCATTCGCATAGCGCAAATTGCCAGAAAGTAGGATTTTGGCTGTAGGATTCGGTCAGCGTTTCGGTTGCAATAGTCCAATGGGGGAGAGGAGTGAGGAGTTGGTTCTTGAACGTCAAGTCCAGTCAATTAAAAATAAACCAGAAGTGAAAAGAATCTAAATATAGAAAATCTGTATATGTTGCTCTCATGCGGGGCCTTTCATGGCCACCGAGCGAGAAACACACATTTCTCGTCCGCTTAATAAAAATGTTGAATTCAATTTGTGTTTGCTTCGCGTTTCGCTTTTCGTTTCTCGCTTTTCGTTTCTCGCTTTTCGTTTTTCGCTTTTCGTTTTTGAGACTTTGAGATTTTCACATATTTCGCAAGAACATTGCGTTCTTGTGTGATTTATGGTTTCATTTTCACATTGAATGTTCGCTTGCCTTTCGCAACACATGCTCGAGTTCATCTCAATAAATGCTCCTAATATGGCATACCTTCATTTGATTGCCATGCCCGAAGCCAATTCATTAGCCTGCATTACTTATTACTCTCGCATACATTAGCTGCGACTAATCGTTCATCTATTCGACTTGCACGCATTCGGCAAGGGCTGCCTTTTGCTGTCCATTTGCCGATTGGCATGCAAAAGTGATTCAGCTTGTGATTCAGCATCTGAATGCATTCGAAATGTAGTCGGATCTTTCCGTTTTTATACCCTGTACTCGTTCGGAAATGGATAAATGTATGTAACAGGCAGTAGGAAGCATCTTCGAGTCGATCTAGCCATGTCCGGAAGTCTGTCCGTCTGTCTGTCTGTCCGTCCGTTTGTCTGTCCGTATGTATGTAACGCAAGGATCTCAGAACTTATAAGAGCTAGGGACTTGAAAGTTTTTAGCTGTAGATCCTCCTAGAGCCTACGCAGCTCGAGTTTGTTTCCGATAATCGATAACTTGTCCCGTTTCCAAGTAATCGATAAGAAATCGATATCGAAATCGAGTTTTTTGAGCAATTTTGAATGTACTTGACAGCTTTTAGCTGTAGTTCCTCCTATTGCCCGCACAGATCGAGTTTGTTTCTGATAATCGATAACTTATCCCGTTTTCAAGCAATCGATAACAATCGATATCGAAAAACTGTTTCTTCAGCAAATTGTGTATATATTAAGAGCTAGGCTCACCTTACTTGACATGTAGCTTCTAGACTATAATACATACATCAATTATCTTTCGTTTTATACCTATCCCCACCTCCCTGGTCTTAGGGTATCCCCTAGTCGGGGCAGCTCCCGACTCTCTCTTACTTTGTTTTTGTTTATTCAATGCGATTTGGCAATTAAGAAACTGTTTATAGAATTCGCAAGTGAATTAAAAATCACGCAATTAACACAAAACATATTGTAAACGAGTCCGATTCGCATCAATTGTTTTGGCCGACTTCGCTTTGAAGATTTCGGCAGATTGTTGGGAGCCCTTGAAGAACTGTTTGTAAATAGTGCATAAATCTCGTGTCTATGAATGTTTAGAAACTTTTCGAATACGCTTAATTGCGGCTTAACTGCAAATGCGCCAAATGGCAAAGGGTTTTTTATAATCAACAAATCAATTAAATTTCCAACAAAGAATCTCGCAAATGAACATTTTTTTTTTGGGGCTGTCGATGACAGTTTCTGCGGTCATTGGGCCGTTGAACACACGATATGACAACATGAAAGCGCAATTTAAATGAATTCAAATTATTTTCTTCAATTTTACACAGCATTTTTTCCTTCTCTATTGCCCAAAGCGGACTTGAATTGATTCAAATTGTGTGTCCTTAATAGATGGAAATTTTACATATGTTTGTTGCATTGCCTGAAACTGTCCTTGCAGAGGGTATTTCAGTTCTGTCGTGAGTTGTGTAACGCATAGAAGGAGACGTCCTCCATATATTCTTGATCAGTATCAGGACAGTCGAGTCGATATAGCCATGTCCTTGTGTCCATCTGTCCGTCTGTCTGTTTCTATGCGAACTAGTCTCTCAGCTTTGAAGCTATCTTTATGAAACTTTGCAGAAGTCTCTCTCTCTCTCTCTCTCTCTCTCTCTCTCTCCCTCTCTCTCTCTTGCTGTTGCACGCAGTACATATGTCGGAACCAGCTGGATCGGACCCCCCCTATATCATATATCTCCCATAGGAACGATCGGTCGCCAAGTAGATCCTTGTATGAACAACTTTGTTGCTCAACAAGATATCTAGACAAAACTCGGCATTCATCAGTTGAACTATGCGCCTCGTATATATGCAAAATCCTATCAACATCGGACTCCAAGGAACGATCGGTCGAAAACTAGGTTCTTGTTTACAAATCTTTATTGTTTATCTAGATATCTTGTCCAAACTCGGCATTAACTATATTACCTGTGCTCCTTAGATACGGGCAAAGCACTTTGAGCATTATGAAAAGGTTGAGTCTGCAAGGGTATTAGATCTTCGGCTTGCCGAAGATAGTCCTTCTTTCTCTTGCCTTTACTCAAAAAAGGGTTTCACACCGCGACTTGCTCTAGTATGAGGCCTGCAATTGTTCCTCTGACCCTTCGCATCTCCTTTTATGACATACTTTCAGACAATTTGATTGTCCTGTTAAGCTCAAATGGAGCGTATGATCGTCGTCTGCTTAAAAGGACGCCGCACTCGTGGCCAGAACCATGAAAATCGAAAGCTGAAACAGGCGTTAGGCAGCACATATACTTGGCCATAATTGTCTTATTATAGTTGGTCGAGTTCAATCAAATATTAACCCTTTACCTAATTAGACGCTAAGATTTGCAGTAGTCGAAGGCGAGAAACTGCCATTTGCAAAGAGTTGGGAATTGCAGACTTTGTGTGTGCGCCCGGATAATGTTGGGCGTTGCAAGGGGCCCTGTATATAAACGTTATCACACACACACACACACATACATAGACGGATAGCCATAATCTCTAAAAAGAACTTGGACAAGCAGTCAGACTGGCGTAATGGCGGTCGGGAAACGTGCTCCTGGAGCGGTAACTGGAGCCCGAATGCAAATACCCAGCGAGCGAGTTGATTTAGTATCTGCAGACAGCCGGTTATTACACGCACTCGAATGGCGAGCAAAAGGTTTACTGGCCGGAAATAAGGACAGCAACTATTAGTTGCCAGTGCCAGTCGGGAGTGCAAGGGGCAAGTGTGCAAGGGGCAAGTGTGCAAGTGTGCTAGGGTGCAAGCTGGTAGAAGGTAGGTGGCAGGGGGAAGCGACGGCTGCTAGCACGTACGTCCAGTTTTAGTTAAGTTACAGATATAGTTGCCGCTTAGTTAATGTTGCATGTTCGCATCCATGTTGCCGTTGTTGCCGTTGTTGTTGCCGTTGTTGTTGTCACACGTTTTTATGGCCGCAAATGCAACATATGCTCCAAAGTATTCGACTGCAGCAGACAGCGCTCGTAGGTGCTGTTTACAACAGCTAGCTCCCAGAATATACCCTAACAAAGTACACACAAAGTACACACACTTTTCTACACGACACGGCTACCAAGCCAGAGCCCAGAGCGTCTGAGTTTGACATTCGGACGAGAATCGCTTTTCATTCTCTTGTGAGCCAAGATCTTATAAGATTTCAATAAAGATGTACTTGGGATAGTTTCTCAATCTTCAATGCTTTTGATGTTATTTGTGAAAGAATGAATTGTTTCACGTGGGAAATATCGGAAAGATTTGGTTGAAAGAACTTATACCTTCGACTAAGTTGAAGAACTAATACCTTCCACTAAATCTTTCCAATCTTCCGATATCTTTCCGTCCCATATAGACATTTTGCAGGAGTATAAACTTGTATGGAAATATGTGTTGAAGATATGGGAAAGTGATTCAAGAAGCAGGCAACGAGTATAAGATGGCCAATATAGACACTTTGAAGGAGATTACGGGAGATATGTATATATATATATATATGTATAGATATGTAGTTGGACAGGTGGGACTCGATCAACACCTTTGCTCCGCATATGCATGCTGAGTCCTTGTTGTTATAGGGTGTACGTACGTATATGCGAGTGTGTTTGGGAGTGTGTGCGTGCACACTTACGGAAACGGCAACTTATATAAAGTTGTTCAAAAGTCCTTGACAATGGGCAATGTAATTTGAAGCGAAGTGGGCTTATTTCTGGCAATAACTAAACGGGCCAGAATGCTTTGAGGCGCCACATGGCAGTCGGCGAGGGCCCACAAGCCGGCCGGCATACGGACACTTGGCCATTTGTTCTTAAATGGAAATGGCATTGCATTGTCCTGCTATTAAGTTATCAACAACAAACAAGCACACATGTTCGCATAAGTTCATAGGGGTCGGACACGTATTCTGGCGGTGTTCATATGCACGGGGACCCTAGTTCGGGAAGGGG
The DNA here is from genome assembly GCA_037075305.1 of Drosophila kanekoi. Taxonomy (NCBI): domain Eukaryota; kingdom Metazoa; phylum Arthropoda; class Insecta; order Diptera; family Drosophilidae; genus Drosophila; species Drosophila kanekoi. The sequence goes on along the minus strand of JBAMCE010000043.1, from coordinate 595,461 downwards.
GTGATGATGTGCCTCTTAAAGGTGTATTCCACAGTTTGTGGACTTGGGCCAGTAACTGATTGTCCGGACAATATATTTTTTATTCATATCACGCGTACAGACCCCAACATTTTTCCAACACAAACTATCACAAATTTCATTTTCCCCTCTTTGTTGGAACTTTCTTGTATCTTTGCATATAGTTAGATATACTTATGATGGATGAACTAGAATTCGAACCAACTTCCTTAACTGGATCAGTTTTGAGTGACAAAGGTCGCATAATGATGTACAACACAAGTATCGTTGATCAGCTTCAATAGCTGTTTTCTGTCACAGTTTTCAATGCGATCGTCAAGACCTTTGACACACACACACACACACACAGCGGCAATAGAAATTGACACTTAAAGCACAATTATGTCATAGTTACAAAAAACAATTGTCACAAGCCTGGAAAAAACAACTAAATCAAAACCGAAACAGAGATATTTGCGAATCTGGACAAACTAACAATTACTTTTGACTGTGCTCGACCTCGACTGGACCGACTGAACTCCGAACTGAACTGACGTTGCGAACGTTTGCCAAACAACTGACGGCACATTGAGTGTGGCGGAACATCAACACTTCCGTGGCCGCTGCGGCTGCAGCCAGTCGAAATTGGCACTGGCTGGCACGCTCGGTCGGCGCGTAGCTCGTGTGCGCAGAGCTTTTTGCCGAACGCTGCCCCAAAAGTTTCACTCAAAATTCGTGCCATCGGCTCGCCTTGGTAGGTTGGCTGCGGGCACTGAGCTTCGGCTCATCGGTTCGTCGGCTCATCATCTCGTCGGCTCATCGGCTCGTCGGCTCATCGGCTCGTCGGGTCTTCGGCTCCGTTCGGCATTTGGCCTCGCTGGTTTGTTTACCTTTTCGGCGCATTCAACATGTGGTTCTTGCAATGCTCAAACTTTGCCTTTGTTTACCTTTGCAACTGGGTATCCCGCAATAGTTTAATGTAAGTACCCATTAAAAACGGGTAGAATGGGTATAATGTATTTGTGCAAGCGTATGTAACAGTTTAAGCCTGGAAGCATCTCTGACCCCATAAAGTGTCAACAGGCGAGGCGATCTAGCCACGTTCGTCCGTCTGTATGAACGCAAGGATCTCAGAACCTAGAAGATCTAGAGACTTGAAATTGTAGCTGTAGGTCCTTCTAGTGCCTACGCAGATCGAGTTTGTTTCCGATAATCGATAACTTGCCCCGTTTCCAAGTAATCGATAAGAAATCGATATCGAAATCCTGTTTTTTTAGCAATTCTGGTTAATAACAAGAGCTAGGTCCACGAAACTCGACATGTTTCTTCTAGAATAGTCTATATACAGATGGGGTTTCTTTCAAAGTGGGAGATGGTTCAGGGCATCCCCTAGTCGTGCACGCGTCCTTGTTCTGACTTCATCCGCAATTATGAAAATACGGGAAACAGGCCAGGTGTGTAAACCTTCAAAAAACTAGGTATTATGCATCAACTAGCCTAGACTTACGACTCCCTCGACGCGTCAGTTCAGATGAGAATTATCTTATAGTTAATTTGGAGCGCGCTCGGATGCCTTTGCTGCCGGTTTTTGAAAAAGCAAATGAACATACGAATTAAGTTTTCCGGAAACGCTTAAATTATTAATTTTTGTCATCTCCATGTGTGTAATTACGGATGCAAGAGCTCTTAACTCGCCGGGACAAAAGGACTAAAGTGGGGTCGGGCTGGGTGCGCCTGTTTTTTGTGGCTAAGACTCTGTATCCCAGAGCATGTTGGCAAATTAAAAGCGTTTTCATCTTTGGCCAGGGTTCATAATTTTTGCGCCTTTCATTAAGACCTCCATGGCGTGCGTGGGCTGCAAACACATTGGTCCTTTTAATTGTTCCTGCCAACAGCTGCTGAAGGGCGTTGCGGACCCACAGCGATGTTTGGCTATAGAGTGAGGGGGGTGTAAGGGGGGGGGGCAGCTGATGCAGTGGCGTTATTTTAACATTAGGTGTACACAAAAAGTTATAAGCGCCCGCTCTGCTTCTTATCTTTGGCCATTGTTAAGAGAGCGTCGCCCACTTTTCGACTAGGCTTTACTTTAGATGTGGGCGTGGCATATCTGCCCAGAGGCCTTAGCAGCGGAACCACATATCAACCAAAAACCCTTGTAATTGTGCCCTCCTCTGCCGCTTTACATTAGATTCACAAAGAAGCATAGAAAACCATCCGCATGGCTGTTAATTGTACTCTCTTTTGGGCCAAAGGAGTCAGCTTGCGGGCACAGTTGGTGTCCCCGACATTGTGGACTTTATGCATATATAATTTGTTATTTTAAAACTTGTTGTTCACTGTATTTTGGTTCTTGACTGTGACAGGTCACGTTCGCTAGCAAAATAATGAGCTCGGCGCTAAAGCACATCGCACAATCCGACAACCCTTTGACTAGTCGTGTTTGACTTTGTGCCTCTAAAGTTAGCAAGGCGGATTAAAGTGTGCAAATCTTAATTCAGATGAAAAATGTATTCATCTTTTGCGACCCTAAAAGTCTCTATAATCAACTAACAGCATTCCCCGGCGTTGCGCGTTGAAAGTCTTGTGCTCTAAATTGTAGACATAACTTTCCCTTAAACTAGCTTTCTCTTTAAGTCTTGTTTCTTATTCTTATTTCAGCTATTATAGATGCTTACAAACAGGTACAAAGGTCATCAAATAATGTCTCGAAATCAACGGAATCAACCCTTGATACCAACCCTGATAAGCCTTTGAGGCCGAAAAGATACATAGTTTCGTTCATCAAATTATGAAGAATCTTTGTGAACCAGCTCTGAAGTTTTGCCCATTCAACCTTTGACCTGCACTTATCATCCAAAATGGTTGAATTTGTACGAGATGTGTGATCAAGGACCTTCCACGACCTCCTAAGACCTCCTACCTTTCGAAAACGCCGTCTAAGCGTGCAACTCCATCACATTAGGTAAGTACAATGCAAATTTCTACTAGCTCTTACCTGCACTTAGCAATTAGTTAACTAAGTCTTATATTAGTATTCATTCCATTGGCAAGTGAAAGTTAAAACTTAAAGCGATCGACTAGCCGTGGCAGCTCCTTCATATAGCCATGTCCAACGATCCGGCTCGTCTGTCTGGCAGTTGTCAGAGCTATGGACAAAGAAGTTGAAAAATGAGTTCTCGTTCTTGGCTAAGAACTTATCTTTTAGATTGTAACTAATTGCTGGGCTGCAAATAACCCACAAAGTAGGCTAACTATTGCCTGTGCCTGGCACTCGGTTGTCTTCGCTGTGCGTCTCGCTGCCTTGTCTTTCCCAGGCTGTCGACCTGCTACTTGAGACAGTGCATTTGGTTGTTCTAATACGATACTTAAGAAGAACTTGTGTAGCCTGCAATATGCACAAATTTAGATAAGTATGTCAGACACAATCTCATTAAGAGCACTCCAAGAGGCAGCTGTCTAGCCGCAGACTAGAATCTACTCTCATTATGTTATTAATGCGATTTCATAGAATAATGGGAATTAGAGCTTCAAATTGCTGAGTTTTTCGCTCTTAACGCAATGCAAATGCTGATGACTTTAAACAATGGCAATGGAGGTGAGAGAGTGTCGAGCGGTGTCCACCTTTGAAGCTCGTTAAAACCCACAGGCTTGGCTTGGTCCTTCTTGAAAAATGCAGACAAAATTGATATGGAGACCTCAGCTAAACTCTGTGCTCTCTGTGCTGTCAATGCCAAACACCGAACGTCAATATGCTGAAACGCACGTCATAAAGCAAGTGGAGACATTGCGAGATAGACACTCAGTCAGTCCATCAGTCAGTCAGTCAGTCAGTCAGTCAGTCCATCAATTGTTTCAACGTGAGTGGGAATAGTTGTTGTTGTTGTTGTTGTTTTTTAGCTGATGGCATCATCAGCCCAACGGCTGCAACAGGAACAGCAAAAGCAGATGGCCTGGAGCAGAAATAGCATCAACGTCGTCGTCGTCGTCGTCGTCGGCGTCGTCGTCATCATGCACTGGGCTGGTCTTTCCTTCCTTCCTGTTACTGTTCCTGGCGGCGGCAAATGCCGAAGTGCACCAAAAACCAACCAACTAACGATCAGCAGCACAGGCTGATGCATAGAAGTGGCATGGTGTCGCACAGTCAGACAGTCAGACAGTCGCACAGTCGGACAGGCCCAAGTACGGTGCGGGTACAGAGAAATCCCATGAATAATTCCACTTCAATTCCACTTTGTATATTTCATTTTTGTGTTGCATACATCACACGGCGGCAGCGTCAATGGCAGACGACAGCAATTGGCTTTGATAACGTTCGTTTGCTCTTTTTATACCCTTGCAGAGGGTATTATAATTTTGTTGTGAAATGTGTAACGCATAGAAGGAGACATCTCCGACCCCATAAAGTATATATATTCTTGATCAGCATCAACAGTCGAGTCGATATAGCCATGTCCGTCTGTCCGTCTGTCGGTCTGTCCGACTGTCCGGCTGTCTGTTTCTATGCGAACTAGTCTCTCAGTTTTAAAGCTATCTTAATGAAACTTTGCAGAAGTCCTTTATATATGTAAAAACCAGCTGGATCGGACTACTATATCATATAGCTGCCATAGGAACGATCGGTCGAAAACTAGGTTTTTGATTAAAAGCCTTTTTTGTTTATCAGGATACCTTCACCAAGCTCGGCATTATCCATTTTCTCGGCATTAAATGGTTGCAAGGGTATTAGATCTTCGGCGTGCCGAAGATAGCCTTTCTTCATCGTTTCTTTTTGGTTTGGGGTCGATTGGTATGCAGTCGGCCCATGCCACGGTACGCCCAATGCGCGTTATTTACTTATTAATCAACCAATAATTCTCGGGCCTCGGCCATTTGGCGAGGCATTGTTAAGCCAGTTGCCAGCTGGCAGCTGGTGCTTACCTATTTGTTTGTTTTGTTGCTCTCTGCGTGCACTTAAATAAACTTGTGTGTCAAATTTATATCAATTATTCAGTTTAAATGCTGCACGCTGCACATAACAAATCTACACACCGCACACGACCATTTGTAAATTGAATGATGGATTTATGGGCTTATTGCATTAAGTCCTTTGGTTTTTGACAGAATTAAAATGAAACTGGAATTATCATGGCAGCATTTGCCAACTATATATTTGCCATACTCTATACGAGACTAAAATAGTGCTAGATTTGTATCGAGAGAGAGAAATGCATGAATGCATTGTATAAACCAGCAGTCGGGTATATAAGCACCCGACATACATATGTGTGTGAGCCCAACTATACAAATGCGAGTCTTCTCATTGTGGCGGGGAACGGGGATCTGAGTGTTTACCGGACTTGATATACGTCGAGTCCTATAAACCAGCAGTCGGGTGTATAAACAAGCAGTCGGGTATATTAGCACCCGACATACACATGTGTGTGTGTGAGCCCAACTATACAAATGCGAGTCTTCTCATTGTGGCGGGGAACGGGGATCTGAGTGTTTACCGGACTTGATATACGTCGAGTCCTTCGCTGTATAAACCAGCAGTCGGGTATATAAGCACCCGACATACATACATATGTGTGTGAGCTCAACTATACAAATGCGTGTCTTCTAATGTTGACGGGCGATGGGGATCTGTGTATACCAGGCTTGATATACGTTGCGTTCTACGCTGTATAGACCAGCAGTCGGGTATATAAGCACCCGACATACACATGTATGTGTGTGAGCCCAAGACAATGCGTGTCTTCTAATCATGGCAGGCAATGGGGATCTGTGTGTATACCAGACTTGATATACGTCGAGTCCTACGTTGCATAAGCAAGCAGTCGGGTATATTAGCACCCCACATACATACATATGTAGGTGTGTGAGCCCAAGACTATGTCAACTATCCAAATGTGTGTCTTCTCATTGTGGCGGGGAATGGGTTTCTGTGTATACCATATATCTCTGAATCTCTAGATCTCCGGGATCTCCAGGATCTCCGAGATCAGCTCGTTTCTGCACACAGACACAAGAACAGATGGAAATAGCGAGAGATGTGACATGGACATGGTCAAAACCAATATGCCCATCTAGAGTTGTTTTCAAAGGGTTGCAAGGGTGTAATAAAAACATAACAAAAAGTCCATCCGTTTCAGAATTGCACAAATGTGACTGTGTGTGTGTGAGTGTGTGTGTGTGTGTGTGTACTCGTATGCATATACTAGTTAAGTCAACCGTAATGGCGCGCGATTGGCGAGCTGTCAGGTGTGCAGGAAGTCCCGAAAAAAAGAAAGCGAGGACTTTAAGAGTTAGCTTATGGCAAATGTATCAATGCCCATTGTCAGCGGATAAACAGGATAACAGGACGAGCGGCCGAGCCAATATGGACGCACATTTAGATGGAGATGCTAACTAGTCACAAGATATATGTACTTCAACTATATACATAAGTAGCATCTGCATTTAAACACAAATATAAATGCGAGATATTTATGTACAAATAAATTTCTCATCAGGTTTCGCTTTCCTGCCTCGCACACGTAACACGTAACACGTAACGTAACGTAAAGTGAAAGAAAACTCTCAACGTTGCGTTGTCTAAGCGATTTTTGATTACACTTCCGTCGGAAATTATCATATATCCTTCAGCTTGAATAATTTTCAAGCCAAATCGCGACATTGCCTGTTCGCACAGCACACCTGTCGTTACACCCATACACCTACCCATACACCTATCTCGTGTGTATATTTACCTGAACTTTACAAACCTTTAAAAAGAGATTCGATTTGTTTATCTCACGGCTGACTTTGCCAATTAAATCCTTTACCTAAACTATTACGAATGCTTAGAGCATATAGACATATAATCAGGCATTTGACTAACTGACGAACAGCTAATGACAGGTAAGCCAGGTGCAACAGGCCTCAGCTCAGCACCTTGAGCATTATATATGTATATTTGGATATATTATATTACTTATTTGCCTTTTTATATTATGATAATCAAAGCTAATCCAGCCGTTTTAACGCTTCTGCACCTGTTGGGAAACAAAACATTCAGCCAGACAGACAGAGAGATAGACGGACAGGCGGATAGACAGACAGACGGACAGGCAGAGAGACGGACAGGCGGGCAGACAGAGAGACAGGCGTACAGAGAGGGAGACGGAGAGAGAGCGAGACGGAGAGAACATACCCATGCATAGCAAGGCAGCCGGCTGACCAAGGAGCGCAGAAACCCGACACTAATTAAAGGCATTTGTTGTAGCATTTTCATTCAATTAATTATTTCGGCTATCAACGCTGTCAATCTTTTTATCAACAAATCTGCCAAGCACGAGCCGGAGCCCGAGCACGAGACGGAGACGGTGACGTAGACGGAGACGGAGACGGAGACGTAGACGGAGCTGGAGACGTAGACGGAGCTGGAGCCCGAGCCGGAGACGTAGACGTAGCCCGAGCCGGAGCTGTAAGCGGGTAATCGTATAGTCTGAACAGAAAACTTATTTGTTTGTTGGCAGCTCGAGGCTTGAGGCCAGCCAGCAGCTGGCGTACTTGAATGGCGGACCAGAATCAGTCGGAGGGCTAAACGGGTGGCTCGGCACTCGGGCTAACAATGCCTGCTGTACGCTTTGTTCTGGCCCTGTTGTTCCCTGTCTTACGTTCTCCATTTGCAGCCATTGTGGTTCCACTTGTTCATTGCCTGATATTCTTAGAGTGTCTGTCAGCCGTCAGTTCTTATAATGACCGTAATTATTGTTTTAGATTCTCAAAGTATTGTTCATATGGAGCTGCGTGCTATATTTGTATGACTTGGCGTAGGTTTTCACGTGAATCTCTTCTGTCTTGTGCATATGCAATGCAAGTTGCGGTTGCGGGGCAACAGGCTATTAACCCAGTCAAGGTAACGTCCTCTCAACATTGCACATTCAATACCAATATCAAGGGACTCGCTGGAAATGGACGCTTCTCCCTTCTGTATGATGTGTGGCAACAGCCTCTTGTGTGGCCTTTTCTGCCTATGCTGAAAGGTGCTACTGACCCTTTTATGCAAATATTTTTACAAAACTGGCTAAGCATAAATGTTTATCGTCAGCCAACTACCCCCCAGTCCCCCTTCAAGCTACTCGCAGTGTTTGGCTGGCTGCGACAGAGTTCGAGCGTTGAGTCCTAAATGCCTATACAGGCTCTTTGGCAAGTAGCTGGAACTTGGCTTTATGTCCGCATTTAAAGAGACATATTAAAGCGAAATATGCTTTGCATGGCGCTGGGAGTCGGGCCTAGTTGGAGTTGTGGTGTAGACGACTGGCAGCTCATTGTCGGACCAACGCCAACAGTGATGCGACTGCAATCTAGATTTGAGATCGGAATCGTAAAACCGGAAATAAAACAGGAAAATTAAAAACGTACAAAAGGTGCAAAATAGAGAGGAATGCTGGCAGTTTGCGCAAACAGATAGTCGGCTGGTTGACTGGCTGACTGGCACGCTGCTCTAAGAGTAACATTGAGCGCCTGGCTGGCGAGGAAGCTGGCGAAAATACAAAAAGGGCAAAAAAAAAATATACAACTCCGAGGGCAATATGTAAAATGAAAACTGCAAAAAGCGGCGGTGGGCTCGCAAAGCGTTAAATCGCCCACCTCACCTGTGACTGCCGCAAGGGCATCGACTGTTGCCAGGCACAGTCAGAGGCCAGGCACAGGCCAGGCACAGTCACAGGCCCGAGTCTGATTAAAGTTGCCACACGTCCAACCATCAAACATATATCATGGCCTTTTTCAAAAAGTTCACTCAAATGCTGCCCTTATATTGTTTGACGTCAATGTTCCTTGATTTCATTTTTAGCTGAGCAATTTATACGACACAAATAACGCTTATCTGGGTCATTCAAGCGCCTTTCTATGCAATTCTCATCAACTCAATTAAGACTTATAGCGTTTCATGCTTCAATTAAGAACTCGTCTTCCTCTAGTTTTGGGTAAAACGGTTTTGTGCGAATGTTTGTAGGAGACAGAAGGAAGCAACTATATAGTATATGTTCTTGGTCAGCATTGATAGCCAAGCCGATCTAGCGATGCCCATCTCTCTGTCTGTCTAGCTACATGTATTATCGCGTCGATCTCAGAACCTTTCAGAGCAAGAAACTTGAAGAGTTGAACGTAAGTTCGCCAAGTATCCGCAAGCGCGTAGCTCGAACGGGGCTAAGCCGCAAGTGCACATCGGATAAGATTCGACCAAGTTATGGGCGTGGGCAACTTCGAGTTATGTGCATATAGGATAGTTAAGGATTCCATTTAGACATTCATTCTGACCAAGATTAATGACTAACTATATCAGCTATGTACAGCTTTGTAAGCTTTTAGTTTGAACAGTTTTGGATAGACACAATGTTGACTTTGGAATAGATATTCCCCAGTCCTGACAAGCAGGTCATGCTGGGATCCTATCTATACGTTCTACTTACAAATTGCTTTTCAATTTGGAATACAACTTAAAAGTATAAAAATGGCCGACTAGTCAAACGTCAAGCGCCGAAAGCAGAGACAGCCGAAAAGGTATCACAAAACGTTCACAGGAGAGATAGAAAAACAATTACTTAAAGCAATTCTTCCAAACCATTTGTGCGAAATTCTCAACAAACAAAGGTACTTGCTGCCGTCAAACTGCCTGAAAGAACATTCCATCGAAATACAAATGATTGTTGGACCTTGTGTTCGCCTGAATTGCTCTATGAGCGGCAGCTGAGAGTTATTGAAGTGCCGTGCAAGCATCACAAAACCAAAACCAAAACCAAAACCTGAAATCAATGTCAATGACGTATAGAGGACAGACGTAAGAGCTCTCTACTCGAGAGTGCCTGACTTGAAGATACCCTGAACACGAATCCATATATACACACACATATATACACACACATATATACACACACATATATACATAGGTGTGCAATTCTTGTCCCTGGAACCATACTTCGGCTTCATGTATGGCACTTTGGTGTTTCATATATCAACAAGCTCAGGGAGATATGGATTCTTAACGCTTTTACTATGACCTACTTGCGGATTACATGGATTGTGCTTCAATATTGATTGATTTCGAAGGAACTGACGAGATGTCAAAGGAGTAAGGAATTAAAATTGGAGAGTTTGTAGTTCCAACCAGGTGTATCTAGCTCTAACAGCCTCTGGGATCGAGGTGTTACAGACACATGGACAAATGAACAGGGTTAATCAACTTTCAAGGCTCAATATGAGTATAGCTTATGCCTACTTGTTCCTCTTAAAGCTATTTGCAAAACGGCAATATATCCATTTTATCCATTATTAATGGGTATAAGGTACAAAAGCAAGAATAATGAAAAGAACGGGCAATAAATATAGTATATAGCAAGAAAATATTGTGCTAAATATGGAAGAGTCTAGAAAGTCGGGCATGCCCGACGAGAATGTGCCCTGTTTCTTGTTTCATTAGAAATTCATTCTGCATATGCATCCACAAAGACACAGCTGCAGCTGGCAGCTGCATACTTTCTGTAGCAACTGTGCTTTGTCTATACTATAAGACTTTTTATATGTTATAAGAAATTCGTGTATATTCCAAAGGGCTTATGGCTTCGTTTACTAATATCTGTGGGAAAGGGTAGGAGGTAACTAAAGAGTAGAAAATATTCCTTTACTATATATGTACATATACCCTACCATATATACATACATATATACTATCTGAGCAATAGCAGAACAAGCTTGGAGTTCTAAGCTCTTATGATAGATCCGAGATATGCTGTAATATTGAAAGACTTTCTCAAAACGACCAAAAAAGTTAACTTATTCTGCGTATTAGAAAAACCTACGAACAAGGCTAGAAAGTCTCAGTTTGTCGACTTGATTGCGAATACAGTATGTCAAAAAAGTGTGTTTACTAACGAAGTTTAACCCTATCAAATGTTTCGATAATGTAATGACTAATGAATCGAAATCAATTAGATATGAAAAGAAATGCTCACTATTAACTGAGAGTGGTAAGAACACTTTATTGACATACTGTATATAGTTGGGGTCAGAAATCCATTCTTACGACTGTTGCATACAATTGTTCCCCTCTTGATAGCCTTCAATGGATGAAGGGTAACTTACTTTACTTTATTTCACATACAACTCGAAGAACTTAACATGAACATAACATGAACCAAGTCGAATTATTATTAGTTAGTTAGTTAAAATACTCCGCGGATGGCATATTCAATATGTAAAAACCAATTGAGTTCTTCCGGAGACCTTTTATTTTGTACACACTTTCACACGGGCATTTAAGTATATATGTATGTGTATGTGTGTGTGCATGGAAATTATAAAATCGATTCAAGTTTCCACTCAATTACCTGTCGCAGTTGAGAATACAAAAGTTAGGTGTCACCATTGATGGCGGCGGGCATTTGTTTGTTTTTTGTTCGCCAGAATTGCAAACTAGCTCCGCCAAGAATGTTGGAACAAAACATATTCTGAATATAACTCTATAAACTGCGTTAAGCTCACTTATTAGACGAGAGGATACCTCTTAATTAATGAAACGATTCCATTTCATATAGATATTACATGTGTATACTATTTGATGAACAACCTGGGATTCTCCGGGTAAAATGAAAAGTGTTTTAAGTGCAAGTGCTGTTTGAGAAATTCGCGGCAGCTTTAGGCAAAAAGAAAGATGAAAAGACGCCAAAATTGGCACAACTCTTCATAATATACATATCTTTATATATAAAACTGACTGATTCACTAACTGATTGACTGACTGATTGACTGCCTGGCTGACTGACTGATTGACTGATTGACTGATTGACTGACTGACTGACTGACTGACAGATTGAGTTTGTTTCCGAGAGTTACCTTTTGTTATGTTGTTAAGTAGCTGCACGTTAAGACGTGATTTCTGGGAATTCCACCCGCAAGTGTGGAAAACTCGCGAAAAACGTTTGTATGAAACTTTTTTCTTTCCATACGATCGGCCTCAAACTCAATTTCAAAGTTCTTTGTTCAAACTCATTTGGGGAGTGTTTAAAACTTTTCGAAAAATCCATTCCTCCTTGGTGGAAATGGAAGTCAAAGATTTGGGATGTGACCTTTCGCTCTACATAAGAGTATAATGAATAAGGGTTTCAGTGATTTGGGCAATTCCACTCGCAACAGTGGTAAAACGGCGGAAAACGTTTGCATGAAAGTTGTTTGTTTAGCGTCCGCTTAGTTTCAAAATCATTTTCAAAGCTTTCTGAGAACATTGATTTGAAAACATACGTGCAAGGCCGGGGAATACCCGCTAGTATATATATATATATATACATATAGATTCTCTTCAGCTTATGTAATTGGCGTTTGTTGTTTGTTTGATTGCATTTTGCTTCTTCTATGAATTGCTTAGATGTTAAGTTTTAGAGGAGAGAATCGCAGCTTGGTTTTACTTGTGCTGTGCACGCTGAACAGTTGTCGAACTGCCGATGGCCAAATTACGACATCTGGAACTTTGCTAGCATTTTGATGATGTTGATGTTGATGTTGATTTAAATTCTTACCAGTTCCATTGACCATATAAAGGGGAGCTGGGGACTGCTGTCAGAATGACTTTATTGAAGGTAGAACTCGTCAAAAGGTTGTGGTAAAAATCTTTTTCATTGATTATTTAACAAGTTCTTAAGTGGTTTCTTAAGTACAGAAAAAACTTGCCGCTAATATGCGATTAAGTCAAAGTAGCCGCACGAAAGACTCAATATATGTATTCGTTTTTGTTTCTGTGTGTGTGCGTGTGTGTGTGTGTGTGTGTGTGTGTGTGTGTGTGTGTGTGTGTGTGTGTGTGTTTGCGTGTGCTTTATGTGACTGAGTTTTCCTGCGTGCAGTTAACGCAACTAGGCAAAGTAAAAGGAAGATGTGCGGACTCACAGAGCCAAAGTGAATTGATGAAGCGTTTTTCGAAAAACTTTTGTGGCTGCCTTGGAGTACTACGTACACCCACGAGTCGAGGGGGGGTCGGGGACGCGGCGCAATTTGCAAGCTAAATCGCACGAAGCAAATAATAAAAAAAGTTAAGACTTCTACCGCGACCCATGCAAAGTTGCAACAGAAAGGAGCAGAAAAAAAAAGAAGCTGTGAAAAAAGTCGCAAGAAAAAGGTCAAAAGAAAAGAACTTAGATGGGATAAACTGGCGTGCTTAAGTAACTCAAATGGTGTTCGCTTAAAGTTCGCTGGTTCCGTTTGCCTGCCAACGGAAATAAGTTCAAGAACTTACAAAAGTCAACAGCGAGCAACACTCGAATCAGGCATTTGTTTGTGTCTGCAACGGGGTTGTCGTTGAGCGATTATGTTCTCAGCAGCTGTTGCCAGCCTGTTGGGACAAACTCCAGCTCTTGCTTGCCAAATTTTGGTACTCACTGTTTTAGCATTGAATGCGAGCGTCTTGTGCCCATATCGTTGCCCTACTGCGTTTGCTCTTCTTTAAATAGTCCAATAATATTGGACTCATCCCAATTAGCTTATTGTTTTAGAGTCCAATCAAGATTTATATCGATATTCAAAGGGATATTTCAAAGTAGGTACAATCTATAGCCATCCCTCTATTGTTAATCAAATAGTCCAATATTATTGGACTCATCCCAATTAGCATATTGTTTTAAGGTACAGTAACTTTTTATATCGATATTCTAAAGGATATTTCAAAGTAGGTACAATCTATAGCCATCCCTCTACTGTTATTAAGAGAGTCCAATATTATTGTACTCATCCCAATTAGCATATTTGTATTAGATCCAATCACTTTTTATTTCGATTCTCTGAAGGATACTAAAAAATAGGTACAATCTATCCCTCTACTGCTAATCAAACAGTCCAATATTATTGGACTCATCCCAATTAGCATATTCTTACTAGATCACATCACTATTTATATCGATATTCTAAGGGATATTACGAAGTAGGTACAATTTATATCTATCCCTCTACTGCTATTAAGAGAGTCCAATATTATAGGACTCATCCCAATTAGCATATTCTTTGAAGATCCAATCACTTTTTATATCGATATTCTAAGGGATATTATAAAGTAGGTACAATTCATATATATCCCTCTACTGTTAATCAAACAGTCCAATCATATTGGACTCATCCCAATTATCAATATCCAATCGCTTGTTATTTCGGTTATTGCTGGCATCTAAGGAGAATTACAAAGATAGGGTTCAATTTGTGTTTCACCTTTTACTGTTAGTCCAATATTATTGGACTCATCCCATTTACACACTTATAAGGTTAAAAAATTTGTTGGTTTGTCTTCTGTATAGTTTCTTTATACGAATAAAAGGCATGCCAGATTTGGTTACCTCTGCGATTATTGTTCGCACTTTAGTCTGCAAAAGGAATATTCCTTTTGAATGCTCAATGCATACAGGGTATTAAAACTTCGAGGTCAGCCGTCTACAAATTTGGATGATATTCAACAACAGGAATATCCATACAAATGTATCTATGTGTATAAATTGCCACTCTGCTCTGGCTCTGGTTCTGCTCTGCCTGTGCCCTGGCTCTGGCTCTGGCTCTCCTCTGGCCCTGGCTCTGGCCCTGGCTCTGGCTCTGGCTCTTGCTCTGGCTCTGGCTGTGGCTGTGGCTGTGAGTAGGGAATGCTAATGGCGTGCATTAGACAGGGACACCAAGTACATCATGGCCTGTCGACTAGGACAATAAAAGCAGCATTGAAATAGAACTTCCGGCTGAACGCGCGCGCACAAAAAAAAAAAAAGGCCAAAGAAAATCCCAGCGTAATGCAATTTTCATTTTTCTGGTCACGTACGAAAAGTAAATCAATTAAGTTGTCATAAATTGTACTACTGCCAGTCCTACTGCTACTGCTACTGCTACTCCTACTGCCACTCTTACTGCTACTCTTACTGCTACTGCTACTGCTACTCCTACTGCCAGTCCTACTGCTACTGCTACTCCTACTCCTACTGCTACAGCTACTGCAGCTGACGACACTTAGCCGCTGTCGCATTCGCATACGCATTCGTCACCACTCCTCGCCCTCGTCCATGCCCTCGCCCTCGCCCTCGTCCATGCCCTCGCCACCGTTCCCGTCCCCGTCCACGCCCTCGCCCCCGTCCCCGCCCATGCCCCCGCAGCCGCCCACGCCCACGACAACACCCCCGCCCCATCAGCCTTTGCGTAGCGTTTCCGTTTGTACCCATCTCCTGGCATGGTTTTTACATCATCCCTGCGAACATTTTTGTTGCTCTTATTTGCACAGCAAATTGAGCGGTATTTGTTTTTACTTTCGTTTCAATGCATCTGACTACGCATTCAAGACACCAATAAACTGAAAATGGCAAAAAATACATAGAATATATTATATGTATACATATATATGTATGTGGAATAGGTACTATGAATATTTGAGCCAGCTTCTCCTCGTTCTGCTCAGAAGCTATATAGCTCTGTCTGGTAGATGCGGACAGACGAATCTCCCAATTGGCAGAGAACGACATGGCAAATGAATTAGTCTAAGAGTCTAAAAGTAGTCCAAGACTTTAACATCGAATCGGATGACCTCAGATCATGTATTCCTCAAGATATCCAAAGGAAGTATACCTATATGATCCTATATGATCCTATATGATCCTATACATCCTTCACTAAGAGTCTTGCAATTGCACCCATATATGTATGTATATGGTATGCACGGTCGACTAAAGTTTGAATAACAAATATTAAGTATAAGAATCAAAAGATTTTGCTAACTAAGAGATATTTTGTGGGGGGTATTTTCCGCTTGTTTCGCTTGTTTTTCTTTGGAGTTTGTTGTTTCGGATGCGTTTTGACGTAAAAGCTTCCAAGCTGAGTAAATGTTTGCCATAAATGAAAAGGCGTCAAGTGCTGCGTGAAGACAGCGTTCAATATAAATACGATTTGCTAAGTGACCACGCCATGAAACGCAAATGAATTGAACAATAAACATAGCTAAGAGTAGACCATGCAGAAGCTGGCCCGAATTGTATCTCTTGCCAGAGCAACATTTCATCAGGATCGAAGTAATGTATCATATAGCTCCTGTTGCAACAACTGAACCTATGACAAATGGGTAAAAAGGGTATAATGTATTTGTGCAAGCGTATGTTACAGGTTCAACCTGGAAGCATCAGTCGATCTAGCCATGTCCGTCCGTCTGTCCGTCCGTCTGTCCGTATGTATGTTCGCAAGGATATCAGAAACTATAAGAGCTAGACACTTGAAAGCTTTTAGCTGTAGGTCCTCCTAGTGCCTGCGCACATCGAGCTTCTTTCCGATAGTCGATAACTTGCTCCGTTTTTAAGTAATCGATATCGAAATCCTGTTCTTTGAGCAAATCTCCCAAGTTATAAGAGCTAGAGCCACGAAACTTGACATGTAGCTTCTGGAATATTATGAGATATCATTGAAGGAATAAGCTGGTTCAGGGCATCCTCTAGTCGTGCACTCCCGACTGGAGCATTCTTGCTATTGTTTGTCTTCTACAGCCCAAAGATAACGTTTACTGGTCCCATTCCGACACGACTAGGTATAGCTAGTACATACCATGAACTGCTAATACTAGGGTATTGTCTGGGCATCGTCCGCTTATCGTTGCCATTTAGTATTATCATCGTATTTTCGGCTGTGAGGCTGCACAAAGGGCACATCGTCTCCTATCTAGGCAGACCGCAATTTAGTTAAGCTCGAAATGATTGCGTATAATTTGGACGCATTTAGTATGGCTGAGTGCTATGGAAAATCTGGCTGGCGGGTGGAAATGGTGAAAAAATGAAGGGAGGAAATTTTGCTGCTCCTTTTCATTTGAATGCTGGCTGCCAGCTTGCGACCGCAACGGGCTTTCGCGTTCATTTTAACAAGGATTATTTACTTCGCGAAAGATTCAATAACAATTTTGAAATGAAAGTAATTTTCTTAAGGCTTGAGCCGTTGATAAGCTACAATAATGTCGCTTAAGGCGAAATGTTGGCCTTCTCATTGGCCCTCGATGACAACAATTGGCCAAAGCAGCTGGAATAAAGGACACCAAATTTGGTTGTAATTTCTGGTCAATCATTAGCTAAAGTGAATGAATCTGGTCGACATGCTGTCTTAGCTCTTTTATGTTGGATCTATCCCATATGCTAACAGGAGGAGCTTCAGTCGAGACTTTTGGCCAAATCCCGTGCAACAACAATCCATCATTGACATACATAATTCGGGCTAATTCGCACACACATTTCATTTTAAGTGTGCCACAAATTTTGCATTGATAAAGTAGATTGTGATTAGTCCAAAACAGAACAAACTAAAAACCGATTTGATGAATGTTAATTATCCAAACAAGGTTCATGTACAAATCTAATGGAATGGTTATTCAATCAATTACCTTACGGCCACAGCGAAGTCCTCTTCGGACTGTGGCTAAACTAACCTGTTTTTGTTTTGCCAAATAGAGGAAATAAAATTTCATGATCGTCGTCGCACATCTGGCACAATTTGATGTGTCCCACAAGTGCGATGAGCTTGGCAGATATGCCTGCCAGTCATGTAATTGTTGTTCATTAAAGGAAATAAGCTAGGACATTGTGTCGAGTCGGTTGTAGTTTTCGGTTGTACAATCAAGTCTTGCAACAACGCAGCGCATTTAAAATGCGCCATGCATGCGGAAATCTAATAATTCTTTGCCAACTGTCACTCCATTAGCACCAAATCCAACGAATGACCAGGCCGCCACGCTACTCTCTTCTCTTCTGCTCTGGAGATTGTGGGATTGGGTGTCGAGTGTCGAGTGGACTGTTTGGCACCGGCCATTTCCTGGCCCAAGTCGGGCGAGCTAGTGGTAGCCGCTTTCAATTTTCAGCTAGATCTGAGCCTTGCAGCATTGTGTACAAGCAGTAGCAGAGCGTTCTGTTTGGCCACTCTGAACCCATTAAAGATGGCTAAGAAGGGTATAATGCATTCGTGCATATGTATGTAACGGGCAGAAGGAGGGAGCTCCGACCAACAGCCGAGTCGGATCTAGCCATGTCCGTTTGCCCTTCCGTCCATCTCTCCGCAAAGATCTCAGAAATGTTAGCTGTAGGTTCTCCTAGTTTCGATAACTTGTCCCGTTTTCAAGTAATCGATAAGAAATCGATATCGAAATCCTGTTTTTGAGCAATTCTGACATTTACTTGACATGTAGCTTCTAGAACATTATATACAGATGAGATATCTTTCAAGAAAGCAGCTGGTACAGGGCATCTCTTAGTCGTGCACTCCCGACTAGAGCATTCTTACTTGCTTTAATGTATGTGCTTTTGTGTTTTAGAGTGTATTTCTGAGATAGATTGTGCATGTGTGTGTGTGTGTGTGTCGACGTAATGCATCGATCTTTGAATGTATCTACACGCCCGCGTGTGCCTATATATGCATGTATGTATGTATGTGTAGCAGTTCGAGGACTGGCGATTTATTTTACACAAGTTTTAATTTCCGGCAAATTTCCTAGTACAATTTCCCCTTTCAGAGCTGGCGTCGTTGCGCAACACAGAATGGCGCATTGCTCGGATTTTAAGCTAACATCTACAGTTCGCACACTTTGCCCTTTTTATGGCGTCAAGGTTAATGTGCATATGCGACTGTTTTGGCTTATAAGAATATCACATGAACTCGAACTCGTCCATAGATTGCAAGAAGAGCAAACAAATCGATTTCTATTGCGAGCTATTTCCATCATTCCCACCCAATTAACAATATGTTGAAGGACTTGGCTTTGGGTTAGGTTTGATGAAAGACTACATGAGAGCAGAAGCAGGCAAGTAGGTCGTGATGGAAGGCAATCATGAAACTGACTTAAAAGCTAACATGCATTATGATAAAAGTGAAAAGTCCAGCCCAAGCCCCAATGCTAGTCGCATATCGTTCCCTTTTGGCCAATTGCCGAGGTGCGTTAATGGAAGCGGCACGTGGACTTAGCTTGGATCTGCCTTTCAGCCAGGTCGGAGACAGATGTGCAAAGCTAATAAGGAATAGGCCACATACTAAACAGAAAAAATCAGAGCGTCAATCATGGACAATAAAGATTGAGAAATTGCTTTCCATTTTGTGTGTTTCACACCAAAATCGAGCAGTTTTTTGACAATTCCATCCCGTGGTTACACAGTCACAGCCACATTTTGCCCAAGAGCGAATGTTGAATTGAAAATGCCGTAGCTAAGCTGGCAACAGGCACTGGAAATGAAAAACAGCCTTCGGCGACTTGATCTGGTAAAAAAATCATTGGATTCCACACACAGAGAGAGAGTGAGAGAGGGTGAGAGAGAGGGGGAGAGGGAGAGAGGGAGAGAGGGGGAGACAAGCAAAGGCCGACGAATGAAAAAATCTACAGAAACAAAACCAAAAATAGTTAGGATATTAGAAACAAAGGCGGCTCGACTAGTGTATATCCTTTGCCAGGATACATTCATATCTATATAGGTAAGCAAATAACATTCATATGATTGTCCTTTTGACGTTTACCAACACACACATATCTGGCAGTTAGTTTGAATGTCTAAGTCTAATGACTAATGCATAACTAAGACTAATGCATACTTACTTTAAGCTCCAACTAATGAAATGTGTCTCTTTAGTCTAAACGAAAGTTCCTGTTGCCCCAAAGTCAAGCTTGAGCTTATCCAGTTGCACATTTGTAAATTGCACATTTGTAAATTGCACATTTGTAAATTGCATATTGATAGCTTTTATACCCATTCAAGGCAGCTGCGAGTGCAGGGTATAAAAACAATTTGCTTCCAATTGACGGCAATCATCGGCTGGCTGTCATTCCAAATCGGCTCGGCTCGGTGTACTGCATTTGATGCACATCGAGCTTGATGATTGTGGCCTTTCATTTAATCCGTGTATAGAGGCTCTTTGTCGCTCCATTTCTCGCGCTATTACAAATCCGTCTAGATCATAAGTAACCTTTGCCCTTTTCGGGCATTCCGTGTTACGTTGCCAAACAGCAAAATCAATCACAATTGCCTACTCAAAATAGCTAACAAAAGTTATTTTGACCGTTTAATAAGTCAAATATAAATAAATATAAATGAATATGAACTAATATAAATGAACATGGATTCCTTTGAAATTAGGCCGAAACGTTTTAAACGTTAACTAATAGGTTTTTCCAGCATACGAACGAAACATTGTTATTTCTATTGTTATCGTTGCCCGAGGAATTGAAATTTGTAGAGTTTATTTGTTATCTATTTGTATACCCTGCGCACATTGAAAATGGGTTAAAAGGGTATATTGAATCTGTGCAAGCGTATGTAACAGGCAGAAGAAAGCATCTCCGACCCCATTCTTGATGCTGAATCAACAGCCGAGTCGATCTAGCCATGTCCTTCCGTCTGTCTGTCCGTCCGTCCGTATGTCCGTCCGTCTATCTGTCCGTCCGCCCTTCTGTATGTATGAACGAAAGGATCTTAGAACCTATAAGAGATAGAGACTTAGCTGTAGGTCCTCCTAGTGGCCGCAGAGGTCTAGTTTGTTTTCGATAATCGATAACTTCCTAAGTTTCCAAGTAATCGATAAGAAATCGATATCGAAATCCTGTTTTTCGAGCAAGTCTCCTAAGTTACAAGAGCTAGAGTCAGCAAACTTCATACGTTGCTTCTAGAATAGCATATATGTCTGCATTTGGTGTTGGAAGAAGAGGGTCCAGGGTATGCCTTAGTCGGTAGCTCCCGCCTAGAACCTCTTACTTGTTTCTCACATAGACCCAAAATCGACTGAGGCACAAGTTAAATGAAAAAGCTAAGTTTCGCTTCCTTTTTGTACAATTAAACTTAAGTTGATATTTTTGCTGCTGTTGTTGTTGTTTCTGGTTCTTGTTGTTGTTGTTTTTTTGTTGTTGTTGTTGTTGTTGTTGTTGGTCCTTCCAGTGGCCGCTGTCTCGGAGCTCGCAACTTGTTATTTTGTAAATTGTTCACATCCTGTGAATGGCGCTTCGCCGCTATAAGTGTATATTATGTGAGTATCATCAGGATCCAGCACGCAGTTAACAGGCAACTGCAACTAAACAGAGCAGTGCACGAAGCGAAGGGCCGATAACTTTGGCCATAATTCATCTTGTGTGTGGGCTCCGAAGGCCTTTCAACTGGTTCGCTCAGTTGCCGAATATACGGTTTTGCGCTGGCTGCTTACAAATGTTTTGGCCGACGGCAGATATTTTTATGCCCGGTCTTTATAAGTTTATATTTCTGTCTTTCTCTCATGTCTAAATATGATACATGCCCCATGCCCCCCCATGAGCTGCAGTTTGCCTCGACTACTTGCGAAAGCAAAAGCAGCCTAAAGTAACCGGCCCGTTCGACCATGACTAATGCTCTACAGCTCAAGTTGACTATCGCGTTGCTCAGCTTGTTTCAATTTCTCTACAGTCATAGTTGATGCCGAGAAACAGATTGTTTGGCGCAAACAGAACGCCAAAGGAAAAACTGCCGACTCCTGCACATTTTCCTTGGCTCTTTGAATTTCCTGCGCTCGAAAGTATGCTACAGAGATCTGGCAGCAGCAGCAGCAGGAGCTGTACATGCTCTCTTATTCGCTGATGGTGTAAATTTCTTGAAAGTTGCAAACTTGTGCATTGTTGTTGCATTCAAAGTTGTTATTGTTGCATTGAAAGTTCAATGTTCCGTTTTACTGTCCCTTCGAGGCTTGCGGCAGGCAAGCTGTCGCTGTCGCTGTTGTTAACCTCCCGAGGCTCTGGCTCGAAAATCGACTTGTCTGCGTAACCCCTTCCTCTTCTTCTTCTATTTTTTTCTTTTCGGCTGCCAAATAAATCATGCTGCAGCTAAATTAGTTAATAAATCACAGCATAAACTAGCCCCGACCCGACAATGTATTAACAAACAAAATGAACTTAAGCTAACATGCAAATGCTGGCAGGACTTCTTCTATATACACGTCCATATACACCTCTATATACACGTCTATATACACGTCTCTTTATGTATTTGGTTAATCAATGTGCCATTAACAGATATTCTCATCTGGCTCTCTGCGATTTCTGGCTTTTGGCCATTTCGCACAATTCTCGTGGGCATATAATCGCTGGCTTCTATTATTTAATTGAGTATATTTAACAGCTGCAATTCGGTTGGTTTTCAATGCTGGCTTGTTCCAAACGATTTCAATTAAAAATAATTTACAAATAAAAGTTGTGGTAAGTGGCGGGGAGGGGGGAGAGAGAGTCTGTAATGGAGTTATTTGATTCGTTTGATACGCGAAAGCCATAAAATTTCCATCCCTCGTCCAACATCATCGACTGCTTACAATTTGCACAGACTGTTTGGATATGCATTTGTCGATTTACATTGCAAAATTGTTGTTTATATACACGCACGCACAGATCAGGATCTCTCTCCCGACCCCTTTTTCCCACTACACACACACATACACACACACACACATCTGCATGTACGTGTGCACAGAGGCTTGCATTGAACCGCTTTTGAGCGCATTTTTGAAAATATTTGTGAAAAATATTTGGCATTCAAACGGATTGAAACGCACAAAAACAAACACAATCTGTGCTCCCGTTTCATTTAATTTTGTTTTCCATGCTCCACAATTTTCGCAATGAGAAAAATATCCGTGAATAGTGAAGCGCCGGAATGCAATTGAATGCCGTCCGATAATCTTGGACCCGCAAACGAATGTTAGCTTGTAAGACTCGCTTTTATTGACGCATGATTCAGGGGGACAAACAGGAACATTTTGCTCAAGCCATATTTGCGAATCAAAGGCAATTTTACGGTGCAGACGCGGACTTAAACGTGAGCGAGATTGTCAGAGATTGTAGTCTCAACCGGAAAGTTTTCAAGCCGCATACGGCAACAGAGACATTCTTTAGATTCTGAAGGAATTTTTAATATTTTAATGTGCACAAAAGACACAGAGCGTGACGGCAGACAGACGACAGACGACAGGCGACAGTCGACGGCAAGTATAGAACGTTAAGTTACCGGAAAGATGCTCCTTTAAATAGCTAAAATGAAGGTCCTTGCCGTTCGCCGTTCGTGGACATTAGAGCGGAGCGGCAAAATTATTTTGTAATAAATTTTGTGACATATTTCCATGAATGTGAAAAAAGGAAATGCTTGAAGGAAAAATGTTGCTGCGATTCCTGGCAACACACAGAGAAGATAACTTCAGACAGGTAACAGCTGCCCACCGGACGGGCGGAGGGGCGGGCGTAGGGGCGGGCGTAGGCGTTTGTCAGTTGGCCTCATACGCTTACACACACACAGACACACACACACGTATATATGTGTGTATTAAATGCACATCAGTGTTAAGTAATAGAAACTTAAATTGTCTGCCAAAATCAATCTGGCAAAGCGAATTGTTGCCCAAATAAAATGTGTCACTAAGCACACAGACGCAGGGGGAGTAGGGGAGGGGGACCGTGACTTTATGACGTTTTGATTTATATATTATTGAAAAAGTTTTGTCGCAGCCCGAAAAGAAATCACGCGCTAGCTACCAACAATCACGTAGGTGACAGCCTCAAGACTCTCAGGCCCAAGCTAGCTCATAAATAATTTTTACCCAAAAACTTGAGCGCAATATTAATTTTTGATGTGAATCCCCCGTCCCCCCGTTAGGCCGCTTAACAATGTATCTAGTCACATTCGCATTGCGTTCAACTTTATGGATTAGAGGAAATGTAGATGCAATATATACACCGATATATACGTACATATAGCCCAATTCCTGGCCTGCACCCACATCTCCTCTCCCCAAGAAACTTTTCGTTCAATTGATTTGACGATGGCTTCCGTTCCGGCACGCCCTTTTCGTTTGGCTATGCTCTTCTTTTGGCAACCCCCCCCTCCCTCTCACTCGATCTGCCAGCTATTTTTCGAATGGAAATTAATTAAAAAAGTTTTTAATCAGCCTTCGAATGTGTCAGCGCGCCATACAAAAGATTTCAATATGACTCTCTCTGCTCGAACTGGCGACGGGCGCGGGCCCTTAGGCGTCTTAGTGGGCGGCTGATGTCACATAACTAGCAGAAGAAAGTACCCATTAACAAAAATGTATTGAACAGCAAGTAAGAGGTTCTAGGCGGCAGCTGCCGACTAGGGGATACCCTGGACCCTCTTCTTCCAACGCCAAACGCAGATATATATGCTATTCGAGAAGCAACTTATGAAGTTTGCTGACTCTAGCTCTTATAACTTAGGAGATTTGTTCGAAAAACAGGATTTCGATATCGATATTTATCGATTGCTTGGAGGCGGGGCAAGTTATCGAGTATTGGAAACAAGCTCGATCTGCGAGGGCACTAGGAGGAGCTACAGCTAAGTCTCTAGCTCTTATAGGTTCTGAGATGCTTGCGTTCATACAAACTGACGGACGGACGGACAGATAGACGGACAGACGGACGAACAGACAGACAGACGGACAGACGGACGGACATGGCTAGATCGACTCGGCTGTTGATTCAGCATCAAGAATGGGGTCGGACATGCTTCCTTCTGCCTGTTACATACGCTTGCACAAATACAATATACCCTTTTTACCCATTCCTTATGGGTTCAGGGTATAAAAGTATATATATATATAAACGGGACTGTTGTAATTTACAACACTTTGATTACCGTATATTACACTCGAACATTTTATAGAAACTTTCGCTGAGTCTTGATACACTTTGCTTTTGAGGTATTTAGCACACTTTCACTAACTAGCCTGTGACTAGTTTATGCATCTTAGCATCCGATTGTCGCATCCATTGTCTAGAGTGCGCGACTAAATACCCTGTAATCAGCGCTCAGCTGCCGTAAGAAGCATTCCCAAGCGGAGCACAAACCAACTTCAGTTTCTGTAGATCCTTCAATCCTCTAGATAGCATATGCTTAAGAATCTTTCCTAATCATGTCCATGAAACAAGAAGTTCCTCTTGCGTATATTGGAAAGTATGTACCTTTAAGGTAAGGATAGGAAGTGATATTATAACTGCCTAACAGTTATACTATTAAGACTTTGTCTAGGATGGGGAAAGGACACGCTTGTATCTCACTGTAAAATTGCATTCAGCCGGACGTAGAATCTAGGGTACATTGCATAAACCAATATACTCTCATTGACGTCGTGTAAGTTTGTAAAAAACAGCACCTTTTGCTTTTCGTTTCGTTTCTTTCATTTTTTGTCGCTCGCATAAGCTTGTGTGTCAGTAGATGTGCCATGTGTTCGCTGATAAAAAGTTTTAATTTATGTCAAAAGCTTTTGCCAAGAATTTTAATATGCGCACAATTTTTTCAAAGTTGTCTTTGTCACTTATGTATGTACTTGGGTATCGCATCCCGTCCCGTCCCGTCCCATCCCCTTCCCGTCCTTAGCACACTTGACGGTGTCACAGGCTCTCAGATTCCAAGCTATCGAATTCTTTAGGGCAGCGAATATTGTTGCTGAAGTTCAGTTTTCTTTGTGCTTCCGGTATGCGAAATCAACTCAAAATGAATACTATCGATAGCTTACGACCTAAGTTAAATTAGATATAAGCTGAAATCGTTTGAGCTGGCCAGGCTGAACGAAGCATTGCAAGGACTATTCCTATACACTCCCAACTAAATGTCCCCCTACTAAACTTCCATACCTATCCTTTAACCTTTCATCAAACAGAGATCTTGTGGTCCCGGTCCCTAGTAAAAGCCGCTACTAATCTGCCACCTCATTTGGAGATCATGCTTTCTTCTTTTAACTGTAAAACTATTAGATAGTTAAGAGTCATATATAACAAGTAAGAGGTTCTAGGCGGGAGCTGCCGACTGGAGGATACCCTGAACCCTCTTCTTCCAACACCAAACGCAGATATATATGCTATTCTAGAAACAACGTATGAATTTTGCTGACTCTAGGTCTTATAACCTAGGAGATTTGCTAAAAAACAGGATATCGATATCGATTTTTTATCGATTACTTGGAAACGAGGCAAGTTATCGAGTATCGAAAAGAAACTCGATCCGCGCGGTCACTAGGAAGAGCTTCCTTCGGATTCTCTAGCTCTTATAGGTTCTGAGATTTAAGATACAGACAGACAGACGGACGGACAGGCGGACAGACGGACGGACATGGCTTAATCGACTCGGCTGTTCATGCTGATCAAGAATATATATATTTTATGGAGTCGGAGATTCTTCCTTCTGCCTGTTACATACGTTTGCACAAACCCATTTTTAATGGGTTCAGGCTATAAAAAGAAGAAGTTCTCGTGCTCTAGTGGAAAATGCCAAAGATCTGAGATACGCCTTGAACCTTCTTCTACCAACAGTTAATTCCGTTCGAAAGAAGCTAGATCCCTGTTCCAAAGTCTCACACGCAACTTCATAGATAGTTATAAAACGCAAGATTCTTCTTGTTTACATACTTTTCTTGCAGCTTAATGCCAAATTTGGTGATTCTATCTCTCAGAACCAAAGAGATAACATCGTTTGCATATCGATTTTTATCGATTCCTTGGAAACAGAGCAAGTTATCGATTGCTTGGAAACAGAGCAAGTTATCGATTGCTTGGAAACAAATTCGCACTGCGCGGGCCAAATCGACTAGGCTGATATACACAAAGCCAACGTATTCGTTGGATGGACCTTTATGGTATTTATCTCTGATATCCTTTTCAATCATTTATACTTTGTGTAGTTCATAGACATATATGATACGTTCCGATAAAGGCGCATGAAGAAGTTTCTGTTAACCCTAGCAAAAAGCTTCTTTTGACCAAACGGCAGATAGAGCTTTGCCTCAAAGTATCTATAATAAGGTTGAGAGTCCTAGGCGCATGCGTCGCATATAAAGGGGCTGTTCAGTAAATACCACACATGATATAAGAACAATATATTGTTTAAATATCTTCGGAAAGTGCAATATGTTGCTCCAGTTCTTGTGAAAAACATATGTTGTTCTAAATTGAACTAATTGTGTATATAAATTATGCGGAAAGTACCATGCCTTTGACTAATCAGAGTCAACTCTCGAGCACACCTCGCATAAGCTTTTTGTTTGAGCTTCACAAGTTTTCCTGCCTTATTAGCAAGTTCTCAACAGGCTGCGAGCTTCTAGTCAACACAGCAACCAATTCGTATAGAGGCTACAGCTTTACGGGAATGTGAAAATAGTCAATGTTGAAACCAATAAGCTTTTTTCTTTCAAAAGTACGTAAGCTTTGACTGAATTTGTGTATTGAACAAACATTCTAAGAAAGCGTATCGAAAGCTTTTCATAGACAACAAACGGGTGCAGTTACAACGAACAACGAAATTTTCTCCTATATTATACAAGGAACACAAGCCAGCCGCATAATGTCATCCTCCAGACAGATATCACAAGCTCAGTCTTCGGCCAATTATCGATACACCCAAAACAGCCGATCCAGCCGAGGAAGCCAAGGCAGCGATGAGAGCCGCGCCAGCAAGGAAACTCTGCTCGCCCAGAACGAGGAACTCAGGCCGACCAACCAAAAGTCGAGCAGCAGCATTATAAGTGACTATGCCCATCTTCGTCCGCGCGGCAATCTTCGGGGAAAGTCCTACTGGCGCGATGTCATCAACGAGGTGGAGTTTGCGGTTCACTGCGTATCGCAGCCGCGATTGCCAATCATCGACTACTCGCTGGTCCTGCCCCCGCACCTGCGCGAGCGCGTCAAGCAGATACAGGCCTACGACCATTCCACTTCAGACGATGCGGTCTTCATTCGAGATGAGATGCGCGAGGAGCGGCCGCATGATTATCAGATTGCTAGCGAACAGGACAGCCGCGAAGAGGGACAGGAGGGGGCTGATCATGTGCGTATCCTTAGTGATATATTAATTAGGCGAATTGATATAAACATAGGCTGGCCTCTTGTAGCTGACGGACCGAAAGAAATTGGAAGAACATTTTAGTGAAAGCCAACACTCGGATATAGTGCGAATGGATCATGAATTTGAGAAGTTCGATCTCAGATTGGATGAGCCCGTCGGCCACACGCATCGCAGTGTCGACAAAAATAGCTGGTTTGCGAAGTTTCTGTGCGCTTCGCGGGACGAACGCGTCTGCTGGGACTCGCGTGTGGAGCGATCCAAGGCGGGCGATTCGGCGTACACGCTCGACGAACAGGCGGAGAATCTGATGGATGCGGTAACATGAAATACCTGTAAAGTTTGTAGCCAATCACAACCCGCATTTAACTTATAGTCAGCCGAGCGCTTTATACACTGGCTCAATTCGATCGGCACAATGGATACGTCTATGACACCCGAGAAGGTGAAGAACTTGTTCTCGATCAAAGGCGATCGAACGCTACTTGCATCAGTCAAAACAGACCCAAAGGAGGTCAATGCCATCGCGCAAACAGTCGCCGACAAATGGAACAAGCCCCATGTAAGCAGCTATCGCAATTGGCTAACCCTTGTCCACCTTGTCTACCTGCATATCTACTTAACAGATGGCAATTGAGCTCAAGTATGAAAAACACATCAACGACCATGCAATGCGCGTGACCCAGAAGCCGCTAATTAGCGCCTTCGGTCGAACCGTACCTCTTAAGGAGCGACCTTGGGTGAAGCGCTCCGGCGACAAGGTCATCGAAACAGTTTATCCGAACGATCTGCTGACTCGCGAGAAAATATTTAAGGGCATCACTCACCTGCGCAGCACCACGGCGCTCATTGACTTTTACCTCAACAATCCAAAGCTGGCCCGACCTCTGTATTTGCTCCAAGGCGGCGACTTCCAGGAAATGAACACAAGCGAATCGGTTATGGAAATACCCCTTTACGAATATCTCGGTCTACGCTATTAGCCGGGACCAAGCCGGATCGGTTTCCTTTAGTTTATCGCATTTTTGAGCGTTATGCAAAATCTGTTAAGATCATCTAAATTAATAGTTTTTGTGTTAGCTGAAGAATATATTTGAATCATTTGCCGAGTTGAAACGAGTAACAAACAAATGGATATGTATTTGCAATATGGTTAATGAAACTCGATTAAGTATGAATCATTAAAAATTATTATAGTAAATAAGGACGTTTTTGTGCAAGTTTATATAACAGACATTCGAAGCGATCGAGTCTGTCTGTCCTGTTCCTCTTTCCGCTCATCCTACGTCCGTCCGATCACAAAGGCTTTAGAAGCAGAAGAGTTGATCGTAACTTATCATATGGCACGCGTGGAGCGAGTTTGTTATGAGTCATCGATGACTCCGAAGCTTCCAGGAAATGAATCGAGGGACAGGACGGACAGACTGACATCGATCGATCTATCTATCTATCTATCTAACCTTTCCTCTTTCCGCCCATCCGTCCGTTCGATCTCATAGGCTATATGGAAGTAGAAGAGTTGATCGTAACTGATCATATGACACGCTTGGAGCAAGTTTGTTATGAGTCATCGATGACTCCGAAGCTTCCAGGAAATGAATCGAGGGACAGGACTGACAGACTGATACCGATCGATCGATGTTAGTCTGTCTGTCCTGTCCCTCCTTCCGCCCATCCGGCCGTCCGATCTCAGAGGCTTTAGAAGCAGAAGATATGGCATATGGCACGCGTCGAGCGAGTTTGTTATGAGTCATCGATGCCTCATAGCTTTCCACGAAATGAATCAAAATTTATTTACTGATCAGATATTTTCGGATCGGATCTTCGAAGAGACTCCAAAGCTCGAATATTCTCCTTGAGCACAAACCGAATCAGCATTTGCCACTTTTCAAATATTTCCACTCTTTCCGCCTGAAAATGAAGTTTAGCCTTGAACCTTGCTATATGCTTCCACTTTCGTATTCCGTATATTTAAGGCCAGAAGTAACCCATGGGCATGTGGGTCAAGCACAGCTACGAATCAGGCACTCCCGACTAGAGCTTATTTGCTGTTACCAAAGTATAATAAGATATAAATCCTACAAACATATATTTATACACAGGCGATGGCTATAAAATGAAAAATCCTTGTACGTGTGGGTGAGTCTGCATATATATATATGTATGTAGGTGCACAAGCAATAAATAATATATAGATTCTATACAAATCTTATAATAGTGAGCTTATATGGAACAAAGGAAATAATAATACACGTATTTTCTACGAACGCACACAAGTAGTATATGTAGGAGTGTACGTGTGTGTGTGTGTGTGTGTGTGTGTGTGTGTGCTTGCGTGGGCATGTATGTGTGTGTGTGTATGTATGTATGCAGGAATATATGTATGCATGCATGTTGTGTTTTCTTGTACCATATGCAGACCCAGCTTATTTGTCGCTGTGCTGTAAATTTGAATTTAACGAATTGCTACCAAGTGCTCTTCTCCTCGATTCTCAAGAATTCAAGTAGGCGTTGCAGGGGTGGAGGGATTTTTTTTTTGTACATACAAATATGTGAGTATGCATTTATGTACATATGTATGTATGTATGTATGTATGTATGTATGTATGTATGTATGTATGTATGTATATATGTATATATGTACATATGTACGTACGTATGTATGTATGTATGTATGTACATATGCATGTATGTATGTATGTACGTATGTATGTATGTATGTACATATGTATGTACATATGTATGTATGTACATATGTATGTACGTATGTATGTATGTATGTATGTATGTACATATGTACGTATGTATGTATGTATGTATGCACATATGTATGTATGTATGTATGTATGTGTGTATGCATGTATGTGTGTATGTATGTATGTGCATATATATATATATATCTATATATATATATATATATATATGTGTGTGTGTGTGTGTGTGTGTGTGTCTGTGTGTGTTTGTGTTTGTGTGTATGTATGTTTGTGCACATGTGTGTACGCATATATGTATGTATGTTGCATATATATGTATACATGTTGCTTTGTAAATATGCAAGCACGCACACAAACAGGCATACATCTTTGAATCACATTTCTTCCGAGGAAGCTTACATTCTGCGAAAAGTATAATACGAAAGTAACCTTATCTTTGAACTCTATTTCCACCGAGGAGGAATGAATTTTTCGAAAAGTGTGATATGAATTTGAACAAAAGAAAGTTGCATATAAACGTTTTTCCCGATACATGCACGTGGATTTTCCCGAAACCTTGGTTAACCTTGGTTCACCTTCATCATATAAGGTAACTACAGTGAAAATTTCAGTTTCTTAGCTCCTACGGGTTGGGCTGTGTCTTGGTCACCAATTAGTTAGTCAGGAAATCAGGCACGGGAGCAGTTTTATAAATGGATATTAAGACTAGGGTATCTTCCAGTGAGGTCATCCTCAATCAAACCTATTTGTCGATAGATGGACGGACAGACAAACAGACAGACAGGCTGATGCTGATCAAGTATGTATATACTTAATGGGCATGGAGATGCTTCCAGGCGGAACCTGTTACATACGCTTACACACAACCATGATACCCTTTTTACCCATTAACAATAGGTAAAACGTACAGTTGGCTTCTATTTTGTACTGACAGGCTTCACAGCACGTTCATCTCATCAAGTTGTTATCTGTTCTATTATGAATATGAACGAGTTGTCCGAACTGTCCGTCTTTGGATGGGGCTGTTGGAGGAATCAATGAATCTGTGTCACATTCAATAATCGCAAAGTTTGACATACTCGGTATCTTTTTGACATTGGGATATAGCATAGCATGTAGCCGAGCTTCTTTTTAGTTGGGTTTTGCATTTAATATAGTTCGGTTTGCGGCTTTACAAATATGCTTAGCTTGTGTACATAGGTGGAGTCCTTGTGTTTGGTTAGCAATGAGTCGGAAATCAAACGGTTTCCCTCCAATTGAGCACAATTTCATCTTCATCGTCGGTCCAAGCGACAGCCGTCTTCACAACGTGATGGAGAGCTTGTGCACACAACCAAATGAATTTCAGCATGACAGTAATCGGCAAAATTAAACAATTTTGGCTCACATCAACGAGGTGCGGAAGGAAAGGGCTGTCTTGCATATGCCAGTGAATGGAACTAAAGTGCTTTGATAAAATGTAATAAAATAAAGGGAATTAGATATTTTGCAGTTCATTGAAAACGCCTGGACCCAAACGACGGACGCAACTGATTGACAAGGGTTGATAAGCATTCTATC
Organism: Drosophila kanekoi; assembly: GCA_037075305.1. Lineage (NCBI taxonomy): Eukaryota > Metazoa > Arthropoda > Insecta > Diptera > Drosophilidae > Drosophila > Drosophila kanekoi. The sequence continues at coordinate 563,360 of JBAMCE010000043.1, read as the reverse complement.
CAGCTCGCTAATGCATTAGCCGCTTACATCGTTGGCGCTGTCTACAACGCCCAACATGTTCACATCGTCTCGGTGTGGGCATGCCCAGCTTTGCCATAGGTGTAGTCAAATACCGTCGACTTAGTGACCAACTCAACGATCAAAAGAATAAACGGCTTGTGGTTAATTAAGTATCCAAAATGCATTTGTCCATGCTATTCTGTGATGTCGTGGCTATTTGCTTGTGTGTGTATGTAAAGAAGCATTGAACCGTGAAATGTGTATGTATAAAAGCTGCTTGCGACTCACCTTGTTTGTATTTTAGCGAAAGAACTCACGTGTGCTAATACTGAATAATGCATATGATACAGCTTGAAAGCAGAATGAAAATCGGATTTCGAGCACAAGAAATTGCGTCCGACAACTGGACGGACTGATGACTGATGATGATGGGTCGAAGGTATCTTCTTCTCTTATGTTTTACAGATTGCAATTGGCAAAGTTATGATATCTTTGTGGTCAGCAGAATAGCTGGCTCGATAAATCCAATACAAATCGACCTGCTTTTTAAACGATCTTCAAGATTCAACTTCAAAATTGCAAGACGGCACCTAAATGGGCGAAAACCTTGATTCAAGCTTTAGGTTTAGACATCACTTTAGACATGGAGTTCGACATGGTAAGGGTAATCTCTCAGAGGTCAACATGCGGAATAGTTCATCATGATGAAACTATATGGCCCGAAGTTATTCGAGAACACATTTCCGACAGTCTAGATCTAAGGTAAAGTGGTGATCAGAGTGAACTCGACTCCGGCTAAAAGCTGCAATTATAATGAGCAAGAAAAGGAATATAAAGAACAGGACCTTTGTATACAGGCCGAGTATGTATATCTTTTGCCAGCTAGCTATATGCTCGTACTCTTGCGGCTTGGCATGAACGCATTTGGGCTTCAATTAACTGCGGTACAGCTGCTGCATTTGACCGACGTACAGACAACAGAATTCAAATGAAAGGAATCAAATTGAAAAGCCAGCAACAGTTGTGACGCAAACATGCACATGCACACACACACACACCTCTGCCCATGTCTGACAACACGGTTGACGCTCAATCATTGGATGACTGACTTGCAGCCTGTTCAGCTGAGAAAACCGCTTTCAGTGGCATATATCGCACCAGCCGGCCCGATTTGAGTTGCGAACAATAGCGCTAACTGGCAAGCAGGCTACCTGGCCAGGTGTCGCCAAGGTACTCTGACTTTCTGCAGCAACCTGTCCTATGTGCAAATATGTAGGGAAATCATACAACAACATAAAGTTGGCATATATATGCTATGATATGAGCTACAAGTTTCCATATAACGTACTCGTCGTCGTATATGCGTTAGAGCATCAGAACTTCGTTGTGATTCTCATGACGTCTGGCATTCTGGCATTCTGTCATCCTGCGCTGTTTGATTTCTGTCCCATTGTCTTATTGAGTTGTAGTTGGTCTGCGCATTTTTCAATTTATATAAACAAAACATTTTAATTTCAGAAATTTAATTAAACAACACCCTCAGTGTGATGCCACGATAACATAGGTGTCATTCATTGTTGTTGTCTCCAGCATTGACGAACAGTGTGCCAAACGGCATCAAAGGCCCGAGAGTCAATAAATAACTGAGCTCTTCTCTGTTTTAAATTCTACACAATTTATATGTCAAATTTTCGTTGACAACTATTCTATGAACTTATTTTTAACTAAAAGCTAACACCTCTGGAAACCACAAATACAAAATGATTTAGACCTTTTTGTTGCTGTACAGGATTTGGATTCTGTCATTAATCTGCCTGTAATTAAGACGGCCTAGAGCTTGCCATTGCAACATTATTCTCTTAACCATTATACCCTGTGAACCCATTGAAAATGGGTATAATGTATTATGCTTATGTAACAGGTTCAGCCTGGAAGCATCTTTGACCCCATGAAGTATCAACAGCCGAGTCCATCTAGCTATGTCCGTCCATCTGTCTGTCCGTCCGACTGTCTGTCTGTCTGTCTGTCTGACTGTCTGACTGTCTGTCTGTCCATCCGTCCGTCCATCTGTCTGTCCATCTCTCCGTCTGTCTGTCTGTCCATCTGTCTGTCCATCCGTCCGTCCATCTGTCTGTCCATCCGTACGTCCATCTGTCTGTCCATCTGTATGTCCGTCCGTCCGTCTGTCCGTCTGTCTGTCTGTCCGACTGGCCGTAAGTATAAGCGCAAGGATCTCAGAGCCTATAAGAGCTAGAGACATCTTAGATGTAGGTCCTCCCAGTGCCTAAGCAGATCGAGTTTGTCTCCGATAGTCGATAACTTACCCCGTTTCCAAGTAATCGATAAGAAATCGATATCGAATTCCTGTTCTTTGAGCAAACCTCCCAAGTTATAAGAGCTAGAGTCACCAAAATTGACATGTAGCTTCTGGAATAGTTTATAAAGATGAGGTATCTTTCAAGGAAGGAGCTGGTTCAAGGTATCCCCTAGTCGTGCACTCCCGACTAGCGCTTTCTTACCAGCTTGGCACTATGTTGCTATAAGTGTGTCGAGGATATAGCGTATTATTTGATTTGTGGTTTCTTTTCTACAAAATCCGATGGATAGCGCTTTAGGGGATTTGGCATGCACCAGTAATTTAAGCACATATTAGTTAAAAAGGCCGGCAAGGCTTTCACTTAATTAATTACTAAACATGAAAACATCAAAGCATTTTAGAATGCACACACACAAATTTATTTCTAGGTGTTGCTTAACAGCATGGTTGCTATTTCTGTTGTCATTCACTCAAGTGCACAAAGCCCAGCGCTCGAATGCACGAGAGCGAAACAAATCCATTTACTCATAATTCATTTATTCCTATATTTAGATTTGTGCACACGCTTTTTCCTTTAACCGTGCTTGTTCACATGGCCTAGCCACAGCGGGTGATGTCCACATGTGATTATTTAAGGGTAATGTTGTCTTATCCATGGCAACCAACGGCTTAGGGTAGGCATTTAAGCAAACATTGCCATTTAAAACTACAAACAGGTACAGGCATATGTGTCAAATCGTTCTAGTACTGAAAACAACAGCACATCAGGCGAGCCTAGAACTGCACACGCCTTGCTTCCCATTCATAGCAATAACTAGTTGAGAATTGCATGCGTCGAGCAACGGAAAAGTACAGTTTGCTAGCACGCGTCGCGACTATTCTCTATGCCCCGGTGAATAACTAAGCGCGTGGGCTTTGTCCTTCATCGTATAGAGGATGCCGCCAAAGATTGCATTAAAATACTTTTAAAAGCCTACCAAGGTACATCGATAGTCGGCAAAAATGAAGGAAATGAAATTTAGCTGCATAATCAGACTTGCTAAAAGAACAAACTGTAAAATATTGACGGTAAACGCAATGATGCAGTTTGCGGTTGTTTTCCAAAAGGGCAGGCCGACGGCGACTGGCATCAACAAAGGCATGAAACAGAGGCATCATTTGATGACTTTATTGCATGTTCTGCTGCCTGTGGGTCGGGCCGCTAACAAAGTAACAACAGCAGCTACAACAACCAAGGCCATTGCTTTTAACGTTAATTTATGCAACTTTTGTCAAACGCGTCGTGTTTGCTCGTGTTCGTCATGTTGTTGCATCACAGTAGCCGTTGGGACCTTCAGTTTGAGTTGGGTGCCCCTCATATAGACTGTCGGTTGTCGGTTGTCGGTTGTCGGTTGTCGGTTGGCCAGGCCTTAAAAGCCACTGATTGCCAGAGCCTGATGTACTGTAGTTTCTTTCACTGGCTTATAAAATTGTGCGTAGATACAGAAGGTGTGATTCTGTTTGTATGTTCCCGGATGCACTTCCGCAGTCTGACGACAAAAGTAACTAGCAAGAAGAACACCAACAATGCCAACAACTCAATTCAATAAAGCATCAGCTATTACAACACCGCAATAAGCCGCTCCATTCAAAGTTTAATTGAATTTTGATACCCTGTACAAAAAGGTGAAAGAGGTGTAAATAGATGGAAGACCTAGAATTAGGCTGATAGATCACCTATATGTATATTTAAATGTGTATATGTATATGTATGTGTATATGTATATGTATATGTATATGTATAGGTATATGTATATGTATAGGTATATGTATATGTATATGTATATGTATATGTATATGTATATGTATATGTATATGTATATGTATATGTATATGTATATCTATTTGTATTTGTATATGTATTTGTATATGTATATGCATATGTATATGTATATGTATATGTATATGTATATGTAAATGTATATGTATATGCATATATGTATATATGTATATGTATATGTATATGTATATGTATATGTATATGTATATGTATATGTATATGTATATGTATATGTATATGTATATGTATATGTATATGTATATGTATATGTATATGTATATGTATATGTATATGTATATGTATATGTATATGTATATGTATATGTATATGTATATGTATGTGTATATGTATATGAATAAGAATATGTATATGTATATGTATATGCATATGTATATGTATATGTATATGTATATGTATATGTATATGTATATGTATATGTATATGTATATGTATATGTATATGTATGTGAATATATGTATACGTATATATGTATATGTATATGTATATGTATATGTATATGTATATGTATATGTATATGTATATGTATATGTATATGTATATGTATATGTATATGTATATGTATATGTATATGTATATGTATATGTATATGTATATTTATAGGTATATGTACATGTACATGTACATGTACATGTATATGTATATGTATATGTATACGTATATGTATATGTATATGTATATGTATATGTATATGTATATGTATATGTACATGTACATGTACATGTACATGTACATGTATATGTATATGTATATGTATACGTATATGTATATGTATATGTATATGTATATGTATATGTATATGTATGTGTATATGTATTTGTATATGTATATGTATATGTATATGTATATGTATATGTATATGTTTATGTATATGTATGTGTATATGTATTTGTATATGTATATGTATATGTATACGTATACGTAATGTATATGTATGTGTGTATGTATATGTATATGTATATGTACATATATGTATATGTATATAAACATGTATATGTAAAAATGTCTCACTTAAATAAATTGTTTCAAAATAAACATGGACTAACGCCTTGCATGACTTTTTTCGCACGGCCGCATGTAATGATACAACGATAATAATATCGTGTTCACTTTCATGGGCAAAATGGGTGGAAAACTGTAGCCAACGGCTAAGAGCAGTGGCGCAACACGTGTGGGTTACAGTCGTGTAATGGTCGATTCCCTTTAATGTCATGCTTATGTGCGCATTTCTCCTGTTTGTCCTGATAGGTGCAATAAAGTGTGGGTAAGCCATCGTGCAGCTGGGGAAATTTTAGAAGGGGAACAAATGTCGGCCGAGCGCCGCTTACTAAAACTGCGCCTTGAATTTCTCTATAATTTCGTGCCGTAAATGGTGCATGTGCGCATGTCTGTGGATAGTACACAAAGTGGGGCCTTGGTATATGTTGCGGCATCGCCATCACTACAAGCAATTGGCTTCCTGCTTGCCACAGAACCTGTTGCTAAAGAGTGAGCAACAGTTTAGAATTGAGCAATGTGTATCCATGGTGGTGAGTTGCGCAGTTAGGACTCGCAATGCAGAAAGAGCTGCAGCAACAGGCTGTGCCGGCAACAGGCGACCTGCAATAGTATGCGTCACATTGGTCGATGGTCATCAAATTGCATAGCCCAAAAGTCGTTTAACTCAAAAGTCCTAAACAAGGACTATGTGAAACCAACCAAAATCAGCCCATGCATTTGTTAAACAAATTTGGAGGGGAATTTTTTTGTTGCCCAGTCAATTCCCACAGATAAGTTTATAGAGCAAAACTCAATGGATGAGCTCCTGTTCCTGTCTTAGCTTTCACAGCATAAGGACCACTGTAACGCGCAGGGAATTACTAGTGTCTGCTTTATAACCACTTCCCCTAATGTAGGCTCAAAGCCGAAGGCGCATCAAAAACAACAACTTAACGTCAGCAGCCTTTGGCTGAATTGAGGATAGAGAAAACGGCGTCATCTCTTTTGGTCTCGACTACTTTAAGACAGATAGATGTAGGTATGACAACAACTAAATGGCTTATGTGATTGTGAGTGTGATTCCATTTATGGGAGATACCCCTGCAGGAATTTTCAAAACGTTTAAAATATCGCTAAAAAACTTTAGACAGACCAAAGACCAAATTCCAACTGCCTTGTTCTATGCAATGAATAGAAAATGTTCATTTCTGTAGCTGGTTTTTCGCACACACACACTTATGGAAAATGAATCCTGATTGTTGCGGAAACGGATGTGTCATGTGGCATGTATGTATGTACATACATACAAACGTGTATATAAATAAAAGGCACATACATACACAAACGCTTGCATATGTTTGTATAATGTATGTGTACACTCACATACATATACATTCATATATGTTTGAGCATCTTTGTGTTCCGTTTGAGCGTCTCCTGCCTGTTGAATATGGGTGGCAAACTGGTGCAACAGGCTGGATAAGGAATGCCGAGTCAAGGTTTGCTGCGACGCCGAAGTCAGCGTTTGTGTTTCTAGATAACTCAATGCATACATACATACTACATACATATATACGTACATACATACGAACATCTACATATTTACATTGGGATTTCTAGCACCTGACTTGATTTCAAGTTCCAGTTTAATAATATTATAATTTAAGCCGGTATATGTGTAGATTTATTTGCTTAAGCAACTATGTGGGCGTGTCGGCTTATTTGCACACAATTTTCAAAGTATGCAAAGGGCTTCGGTTTTTATTTTGACCTCATACAAAAACACACCCACATTGTAGGAACCACAATAGGAAGCTGCTGCCACAGCCGGCGCAGGTTCTGCACCATAATAGGACTCCGACTCCGACTCCGACTCCGGCTCCGTCTTTGCCGTTGCCGTTGCCGTTGCCGTTGCGTCTGCCTGTTGCGCCGTGCTTACTACAGTGCCCGATTTTGTCGCTAATACATATACTAACACATACACACAGAAATATATGTATATATGTATAGATGTGTATATATTAAATTCAACATGGGAAGCGAAGTACGCGGGAGCCGGCGATGAGTCTGCGTATCTAAAGTTGCAAAATGCAAGGCTCAGTCGTTTAACTGCCGCGTCCCAAGGCAGTTTAGCGCGCTTCCAACGAACTAGAAAAGGACAAGCAAGCGTCTTATTCTGTTTAAAGCCAAGTTACACAACTTAACCAATATGTGTGTGCACAACATACGAGCTTCTTTTCTGTTAGATAGTTATAGTTTCTATGTGCCATGCAGCTTATGAGTTACACTCGCCGTTCTGTTTCTGTTCTATTCTGTTCTCTTTTTTTTGCTGTGAAGTGAATCATATGTTAATTAATACGAAAACAGGTACATACTCAGATATCAGATATCAACACAATGCTTTGTATACGTGTCTCTGAACCCCACAGGTAAATATGAAATCTATAATATGTACTCTACCTGCTTTTTAACGGCGTTTGCTGGGAAAAGTGTGCACAAAGGCTGTCACATAATTGCCCATATTTTGTTTGTAAATCAAATCAAATGAAGCCTCAAACATTACACAAAGATCGCACTAAGAACTCGCAAGTTATACAAGATTGTTGAGCCAAGAGGGAAATGAATGGAAGAAGTCTTCTAATATGTCCAGTAGGGGTCAAATGGTTATATATCCTGTAGCTTTTGAGTCTCACATTCAATTTGTTGCACAATTTGAACAATAATTAAGAAATCATTTTTACGCAACTAACTAACTAACTAACTGTCGCTGCCCTCTGCATAACTTCGCACATTGCATTGGGTTCTTTGCATTCTTGCATAACTTTGACCTGGACGCATTCATCGCCTTTGCCACGTTTCCAAGCAGCTATGTAACATTTCTCTTTACCTAATTTACGGCGTCGACAATCCAATCCTTGATTAAACGTGCATTTTACGCGCTTTTCACTTAAGTTCTTTCTGCATCAAGCAGGCTTCGCAGCTAGCAGGCCAGAAGTAGCCAAGCGCCAGTCTAGCCTGACCTGGAGATACCTTAACTAAAAGACAATTGACTCTAGCTTCTAGAATTTATCAAAATTGCTCAAATTACATGATTTCGATATCGATTTCTTATCGATTACTTGGAAACGCGACAAGTTATCGACTATCGGAAACAAATTCGATCTGCGCAGGCACTAGAAGGACCTACCTTGGGATTCTCTAGCTCTTATAGGTTCTGATATCCTTGCGGACGACTCGGCTGTTGATGCTGATCAAGAATGTATACACTTTATCGAGTCGAAGATGCTTCCTTCTGCCTGTTACATGCATTTGCACAAGTACATCATACCCTTCTTACCCAGGGAATAATGAAAATCAAGTGTCATAAAACATTCGTTCTTGTTACCATTTGGCGAAGCGTTTAAGTGTATATATATTCTTGTTCAGCAGGAATAGCTAAGTCGATCTATCCAACCTCGTCTGTCTATCGGCCTGCATAAGAGCTATAGAGTATAACCTATAGCTATAGGCTAGCTATAGACTTGAAATTTTGAACATGTTTCCTGTACATGTTTTAACCCGTTTATGAACGCAGCGTCGGGAATTATATTGAGCTGTCTTCACTCTAGAATACATACACAAATGTTTATAATTATGTCTCTGTTCTCGGTCAACATTAGTTGGGCCAGTTTATGGGTCCATACATAAACTACATATATATGTGTGCGTGTGTGTGTGTGTGTGTGTGTGTACACTCAATAGCGTCAGCAACACGTTGTTGCCTTTTGACAAATGTATGTACACAAGTATATAGTTGATATAACTGCTGTTGCATCAAGCCACACAATTCTGGTTTCATAATGTTACTTTTTGTTGTTTTGTTTTTTCTTCTCTCTCTCTCTCTCACTCTCTCTCTCTCTCTCTTTGCCATGCAAAGGTCGAACAAAGCGAAGCAAAGCAAAAATACAAAACACAAAACACAATTCTGTGCAAATGTTTCACAATGAATTTGAAATTGCATGTTCTATGGACGTGGACGCGGGCCGTCGCTTATGGTTTACCCCGTGGAGATGGCTTCCACGGCCACTATGCTGCTGCTGCTGCTGCTATTAGCAATCCGTGCCCAAATCGATTGGCAACAATTCTAAAAGCATTTTATGCAGCAATCACAATTTCCTTTTAACGCCGCGACCCGACGCGACACAGACCCACACACACGTACACGTAACGTACATAGTACATATAGTTGTATATATATATGTATGTGTGTGTTTGTGTGTGTGTGTGTTTGTGTGTCCAGCAGACAAAGCGAGAATGGCCGGCCAACTGGCGGGCAAGTGCCAAAGGCAAAGGCTGCAGTTTGCGTACTGGTTTCCCAACCAACCAACCAACCAGCCAACCAGCCAGCCAGGCAGCCATTTGTTCAATATGGCAACGATCATTCGCACCATATGACACAGAGAGCTGACCTCCTGCTGGCAGGAGCAACCGTTACAGGTCCCTGGCTAACTTCTTGCTTTTCGCTGAGTTCAATGCAATTATACCACAGCCACGTAAGCTGCGTTCATTGGTTTGCCTCTACTTCGCCGATGATTTAGCATTCCTTTTTTTTTTTGGACTTTGCCAATTTTTGTATACACACATGTACCATATGTATATCTATATGTATATCTATATGTATATCTATATGTACATATATCTAGATGTGTATACATAAGGAAAGAAACTTATCTCTACATATAGATAAGCAATAAGCATTCGTGAAACAACGATAATGAGTGTCTAGCTTAAGAGCATGCACTTGGTATATGCCATGCTCTAATACATTCGCATTTCATTGCCTCGATACAAAAGTCAGCCATAAAGCTAGAATCTTGTCTATCAGCTGCTCAGGTCAAAAGTCAGCACCAAATACTTATTAGGGAAATGTCGGATACCTGGCTGTTGTTTTGGTCTTGGCAATTTCTTCGCTTGCAGTTTCCGTGCACATTGTTAATCAGGGGAAAGTCCACTGTTGACATTCCGTCAATGCATTAGACGTAATTAGCATTCGATTGAGCTCAGGCCGGAATTCGATTCAACCTAAAGGCTTTTCTGTGGGAATCCCTTTCGGATCAGCTTATTATTATGGCGCCTTATATTCGAATGGCATACAAATGTTGTGCCCAATGTCTGTGTTCGTGTGTTTGTGTGTGTGTGTTGGTGTGTGTGTGTGTGTGTGTGTGTGTGTGTGTGTGTGTGTGTGTGTGTGTGTGTGTGTGTGTGTGTGTGTGTGTGTGTGTGTGTGTGTGTGTGTGTGTCGTGTGTTTGTGTGTGAGTGTGTGTGTTTCGGGCAAAACCCAACGTGCTGCTGTCATATCTAGTCAATTTATGCGCTTAGCGCAACATCCAACACACGCCGTACTTGCCTACCGGACGTCCTCGCTGAGTGGGTTTTAAGCAAAAACTAATTAAAAGTTGTAAGAAGACATTTTTTTTTTTTGTTTTTGCCCAGCTTCATTTCGTTTCGCTTAGGTAGTGCCACCTGCCGTAAGATGCGTACAGACAGCCGCACACAGCAGACAAGTAAATAAAAATACAGAAAAAAGCAGAAACAACAAAAAAAATAGCACTGCGCAGCGTACACCATTGCGTATTGTTTATTATTTACCGTTTCGCACTGACACCAACCGAATGCAGCAGCTATAGCTATATCCATACTGTGAATGACGCCGACTTCGCGGCAACAGTTGAAAAAGATACGTTTTAGTTATCCGCCAACAGAGCCGACTACGACTGCGACTCCGACTGCGACTCCGGCTGCGACTCCGGCTCCAACTCCGAGTCTGTCTCCGGCTCCCGCTCTGACTCAGTCTCCCGCTCCCGCTCCAACTCTAGCTCCCGCTCCAACTCTGGCTCCCGCTCCAACTCTAGCTCCCGCTCCCGCTCCGACTCTAGCTCCCGCTCCCGCTCCGTCTCCGACCATTGGCTTAATCTAGAAAAGTTGTTCCTTTTTTTGTTGCAGTGCACGGAGTTACTTGGACGACTTAAAGTTGCGAATAAACAAGGTTTTCAGCTGCCTATTAATCGGAGCAAAGGGTATATGCACTCTCGGCTCGGGTTTAAGCTATTCCACCAAGTCCAAGACAACAAATTCTTGTTTTTACAGTCAAAGTTATTGATTTCCTTTTAATCATTGTCTTTCCATTGTTTGATTGTTTCTCATATTTGAATTGTACTCTGTTTAGGGCATGAAAGATTCGATGCAAAGCGACGCCAAATTCCCAGAACTTTTTTTTCGTTTTACCAACTTTAGCCATCAGGCAGAACAGCAGAAGAAGTAGAAGCAGAGTCGACTATGACGCAGGTGGTAAATGAAATTGAAAATCTAGCTTTAGCTTGTTTTTCCTTCCGCGGGGCGCATCGACACTGTGCTTAATTTGGTTCATCGTTCAACATGCTCCACACACACATTTTGATGGCGTTTCTCCTCAGTTTAACTGACCAAATTGTAGATTTGTCTCCAAGTTAACGTTATGTGTGCGATTACAGAGTATTACGCAGCCAGTCACACCCGTTGCACAATTAACAACATATTAGATATCTGCTTTGAGCATGTCAATAGTAGACCGATTTGTTGCTACACATTGAAAATGGTTGTGTTTTGTGTAACTAAGTAGAAAACTAAATGTTTATTTACAGTTAGGCAAAATACGTTCGCACACCTTGGATGCTTTAAGTTAGATTTAACGAACGCCACCACAAAAATGAGCAAAAGGAATTAAAACGCTTGACCTCCCCAGATCAACCGAGCTAACTTTGTCCGGAGCGCTTTGCTAATAAACGTGACAGATTTCTCGGCTACTCAAATGTCTGTCACACGCAGACACACACACACACACACTGAGAGAGAGAGAGAGCGCCGCAACGACCACAACAGACAGTCGAAGGAGCAGTCAAGGACTCAGCAAAGGTGTCCTCTTCCAAAGTGTAAGACAAGCAAAGTCTGCCGTGTGGTAGGCAGGTAGCTAGGGCAGGCCGAAAGCCAAGAAAAACCTTAAAATCTACATAAATCATGCTGGGCAAGTTTTCGGATAGCTGACACAAAATTCAATTTATAAGCACGTACACTTCGCAAATCGTATATATGTATGTACATGCATACATACATATCTTGTTTGTAGAAGGAAAATAATTTAATTGAATTCTAATTTCGGTTTTAAGTTAAAGTCTAATAAATGCTTTCAAGTTTACTTGGTTAACCTTTGCAACACAGTGCTGTGAGCTAATGCATTAGTAACACGTTGCATAAGTTCGATTCGAGATTTAAGATTTAAGATTTGGAAGCAGAAGTTATCTAAGTACTCTAGTCGCAAGTGCCGGATTAGGACCCCTTCGTACTTCTGCATCGATTTTCATACCCTGAACCCATTGAAAGTGGGTGAAAAGGGTATATTGTCTGTGTGCAAATGTATGTAACAGGCAGCAGGAAGCATCTCAGACCCCATAAAGTATATATATTCTTGATCAGCATCAATAGCCGAGTCGATCTAGCCATGTCCGTCCGTCTGCCTGTCCATCCGTCTGTCTGTCCATCCGTCTGCCTGTCCATCCGTCTGTCTGTCCATCCATCTGTCTGTCCATCCGTCTGTCCGTCCGTATGTATGAACGCAAGGATCTCAGAACCTATAAGAGCTAGAGACTTCAAATGTAAGCTGTGGTTCCTCCTAGACCCCGCGCAGATCGAGTCTGTTTCCGATAATCGATAACTTGCCCAAGTAATCGATAACTAATCGATATCGAAATCCTGTTTTTTGGGCAATTTCGGTAAATAATAAGAGGTAGATTCTACAAACTTGACATGTAGCTTCTAGTATAGTATATAACTCTGCATTTGGAGTTGGCAGAAGAGGGTCCAGGGTATCCCCTACTAGAGGGAGAAGCTCCCAACAAGAACCTCTTGCTTGTAATCATTATTTTTGGCAATGAGAAGAGTTATTCAAAAAGTAATACGTATATAACATACAAGTATATCCAGAGTATATATTTCATATATAAGCGAACGCACGATCCTGAATCAAGTACTTAAACGTTCAATAGTTTTCATAGTTTCGGCTTTCTTCAAGCATTCCAGTCATTCACGATAGTTGCACTTAAAAGTACAAGATAATTGTACTTTAAAGTTGGTTCAATCTGAAATAATTTTGTAGCAACACCCGAGTCGATGTCAAGTGGAAGATTCTGAGAAAACTGATGACAGCAGAGAACACGTTGTTGCACAGATTTATATAAATATATGTATGTATATACATATATGCATTTGCCCCCACCATGGTCAATGAATATAAATATGATTTTACTTCTGTTTCAGATTCAATTTATATTCATACACAAACACACACTATACACACACACACACACACATTAACATAACGAATAGCCTTATATGGTGTATCCTTCACAGAAATATGCGCGCGTGGAATTGGCCTTCGTTCCGAGACGTTCTTTATGTGGAACTTTAGATATGATTTTGCTTTCAATTTATGACGAGCTGTTTGAAAGGCGTGTAAGTAACTTCTTCCGCCACACGTAGCTCAATTCTTACCTTTTAATGTTGGCCCACAGCATCCTTGCGTTTCAACGTTTCACTCATACGTAAGGTGGAGGAGACTCCGCCCTTTGTCAAAGGCAAACTGGCAAAAAGCGCTCCAGGAAATCACATCCTGTCCCACACAATAATTTTAATAATCTCACGTGTGCACGTGTTTCAGATTACAAAATAAAATCATGAATCGTCTACATTTATATGCAAAATTGTACGACTAAATAGCAAGTAAATCCAACTAGCAAAATCGACTTCGTTGCGCGTATCCCAAATCGTTTGCATCCAATTTTTTGGCTCTAGTTGACACGGTCTTCCTTCGCTTCATGCGGGTCTACATTGGGTTTTGTGCAATGCAAACGTTTTTAACATGTACTTGTATTCGTATTTATTTACTATTTGTATTAGTAACAAGTAAGTGTATGCTCTAGTCGGCAGTGCACGACTAGGAGATACCCTGAACCAGCTCCTGCCTTGAAGGTTGCCCCATCTGTGCATACTATTCTAGAAGCTACTAGGACGACCTGCAGCTAAAAGCTTTCAAGTCCCTAGCTCTTATAGGTTCTGAGATCCTTCCATTCATGCATACAGACGGACAGATGGACAAGCGGACAGACAGACAGACGGACAGACGGACGGACTTGGCTAGATCGACTCGGCTATCGATGTTGATCAAGAATGGGGTCGGAGATGCTTCCTTCTGCCTGTCACATACGCTTCCACAAATACATTCTAGCCTTTTTACCATAAAGATATATTAGTATATATTGGATATTCTTTCTTGTTTTCCATTTTATCTATTCTATATTCTATGACCTTTGTATAATTGGCATGCCATCGCCAGCTCGCACCTTTGGCATACTGCCTTCTCTACGTCCGGAGAAATGTCGCTTATTTTTGTGATCGGCAAATCACACTTTCACCTGTCCAGACGGCGAGACTTTGTAACGGAAGTCACTTAATTTCAGTTCATTTTCCGCGTTTAAAATTCATATCCGTTGGCGCGTTACCCGTCAAGGGTTGCCCAGGTGAGGCCAGGTGTGACGCCGGCTTGTGTGTGGGGATGATTTTGTGACAACGATAAAGATGAACTTCTCTCGTGCATTTTTTACCTCTCTTTTAAAGCCAATGTATTAATTAAACAGATTATTACCTTTACACAAAACGAAATACCTCAAAAATAGCAGGCAAAGGTGTGTGAATAACAAAGTCCTAAACTATCTGAAAAGTTAATATACTTCTGTGCGAGAGTCAACATTGCAATTCTATATCAACTTCTGGTATAAAGGACCTTCCAAATTGTTGTCCTCTGGCTTTTCAATTTACTGACATCCACGCGTTCAATACAGACCCGGACCGAAAGACGGACTTGTATTGATTGGCACGAATATAATATACATATATACTCGATTGGGTCGGAGATTCTGTCCTCTGTCTGAACTTGCACAAGTACATATAGTTTATTTTTTCTTTACCCCTTTCTTAATGAAACTAAATACGTAAAGATACAATAAAGGTTGATATATAGTAATACAAGTAAGAGGTTCTAGTTGAGAGCTGCCGACTAGGGATACACTGAACCCTCTTCTGCCAACACCAAATGCAGATATGTATACTGTTCTAGAAGCTACATGTCAAGTTTGCCGACTCCAGCTCTTATAACTTAGGAGATTTGTTCAACAAACAGGATTTCGATATCGATTATTTATCGATTACTCGAAAACGGGGCAAGTTATCGAATATCGGAAACAAACTCGATCTGCGCGGGCACTAGGAGGACCTAGAGCTAAAGTTTCAATGTCTCTAGCTCTTCTAGGTTCTGAGATCCTAGCGTTCATACGGACGGACGGACGGACGAACGGACAGACGGACGGACGGATGCACAGACGGATGCACAGACGGACGAACATGGCTAGATCGACTCGGCTATTGATGCTGATCAAGAATATATATACTTTATGGGGTCGGAGATGCTTCCCTCTGCATCTGCCTGTTACATACATTTGCACAAAGACAATATACCCGTTTTACCCATTTTTAATGTGTACAGGGTATAGAAAGGGTGAGCACTAGCTGAAGTACGAATGAGTATTAGCTAAAGTACGCTAAGTATTGCACATTCCGGCAAGAATTTGTACTTGTCTGATGTACATTTCAATAAGTTCTAATTTTTTATGCTTGGTTTTTTAATTGCGATAAAATAGTTGGTATTTTATAAATTTTTGCATGCCCAACTTCGAGGCTCTGCATTATCGTGGCTTGATATTAATCCCATTTTAATAAACTCCACGTGTAAAACTTTTTAATCGCTTCGAAAATTTTGTCAAACATGTCTGCACACTTTTAAGCAGCTTGAACCGAAAGTAAAACAGCAAAACCAAAAGCTTCGTACTTCACCTGCCGTTGTTGCATTTGTAGTTTTACAAATTATTAAGTGTTTTTAACACGGCAAAGCCGCAGAGCTGAGCTGCGTTCCCAGTTTAGACACGAACATTGAGTTCAGCATATTTAAGTGGAATTTTTAATGCTATATGTCATACTCATACTCTCATACTCTCACAATCTATTGAAATTATTGAAGCAGTCAGAGACTTTTTTCCATTCAATTGAACTGTTACGAAATCTCTATATATCAAACTGTTTGTCCTGACTGACTGATTGACTGATTGACTGACTGACTAATTGACTGATTGACTGTCTGAATGACTGAGTGAGTGACTGATTGACTGATTGACTTATTGACTGACTGTCTAACTAGCTGACTGACTGACTGAATGACTGAGTGAGTGAGTGACTGATTGACTGGCTGAGTGACTGACTGACTGATTGACTGACTGACTAAATGACTGAGTGACTGACTGACTGACTGACTGACTTATTGACTGACTTACTGACTAACTAGCTGACTGACTGACTGAAAGGCTGACTGAAAGACTGACTGACTGACTGACTGAGTGACTGATTGACTGAGTGACTGACTGACTGATTGTCTGACTAACTAATTGACTGACTGAGTGACTGACTGACTGACTGACTGGCTGACTGACTGAATGACTGATTGACTGGCTGACTGATGGGTTATCAGCCCAAACCGTAAGAGCTAGGAAGCTGAAACTTTCACTGTAGTTACCTTTTGTGATGTAGCTGTACGTTAAGACGTGGTATCTGGGACTTCCACCCGCAAGTGGGGAAAAATAGCGAAAGCCGTTTGTATGAAACTCTTTTCTTTACCATACCGATCGGTCTCAAACCCAATTTCAAAGATCTTTGTGGTTATTTCGCACATTTTGGCAAATCCATTCCTCCTTGGTGGAAATGGTGGTCAAAGATTTGGGGGGTGACCTTTTCAAAGCTTTGTGAAACATTGATTTTATAACATACGTGCCGCGGGCAAGGCCGGGCTATACCTGCTAGTGCAGTATAAGCCATACGAAATGTCGTATAAGGACATAAGACTTGTTCGCAGAGCGACTGAAAGAAATTCCAACTATTAATTTGCTTCCAATAGTTGCGTATTGAAGAATTGAAAGTAGAAACCTATTAAGATAAAAACAAACAAGAATCGATTTTTCCTACCTGAGCCAAGAGATGTATAGTTGTTCGATTTGATAGGGATTTACAGATAAGTGAGAAGCAAAGAGAAGCTTGTAATTTTTGAGTTTAGTTCCCAATTTTCTCAATTGTCTGAGAGTTGTTTGTGTGTATGCGATATGTATGTAATTGCAGGATAAATTTTAGAAGCAAGATGAGAATTTTCTTGTTTTCGACTCGCTTGCGCTTGAATGGGATGTCCACAATCTAAATGCTGCGTGTCTTTTTTTTATTCTTGCTGCGTTTAAGGTTGGGCGTCGTTTCTGCCGTCTCCGTTACTAAAATGAAATGTGGCAGGTAATTAAGCGGGCGGAATTGCAAAATTATTGCAACTTATAGCGCAGGCTCCGGGAATCTCCATGCTTCCAGACACAGCGTCTGCTTAAGTTAATGAGATGGTAAAATGGAATCTCTGCCCGTTGGCCGGGCCCGTTCAGTTTTCTGCACGTTGTGATTTCACATTTTACCGCCAGCTCCTTTAGCAGTTTTTCTTGACTTTTTGTTGAGTTGGCAGCATCAAATGCTCCCGGCCAACGGTTTTTAGTCGTCTGCTGTCTACACCTGAGTTGCTTAATGACGAAACTATTATTAATATGCGTGGGAGATAAGACTCCGGCAACGGAGGCCTTTAAATAGCAGTCGGTGCCAGCACACTTTGTGAATAAAACAAGTTCGAATGCTCTAGTCGGGAGTGCACGACTAAGGGATACCCTGAACCCTCTTCTTTCAACACCAAATGCGAATATATATACTATTCTAGAAGCTACATGTCCATTTTGGAGGATCTAGCTCTTATTATTAACCAAAACTGTTAAAAACAGGTTTTCGATATCGATTACTTATCGATTACTTGGAAACGGGGCAGGTTATCGACTATCGGAAGCAAACTCGATCTGCGCAGGCACTAGGAGGACCTACAGCTACAATTTCAAGTCTCCGAAATATTTCGGCCAAAAATTTTCCGATTTTGAAAAGTTAAACCATATTGGACTCGTAAGGATCAGTACTTTCGATTGGCATCAAAAGTGTGATAACCTAAATTTTGACCCAAATCGTCAAAATGGCAAGGGGTTACATCACGTTTTTTTTCAAAATCGGGGTCCGTTCGAAAATGGAAACTTTTTTGATGATTTTTTGAATATCTCGGGTAAATAACGTCTGATTTTGAAAAGTTATACCTTTTTGAATTCTTACGGATCCCTACTATAAATTGGCAATCAAACAAATCAAAAATCAGTTGGTTCAAAAAAGTTGTGGACCAAAACCCGAATAGTTTTCAAAGTACACCTTCTTTGATGATTTTTTGAAATATCTCAGCCAAAAATTGTCCGATTACCATTTTGGACTCGTAAGGATCAGTACTTTCGATTGGCATCAAAAGTGTGAAAACCTAAATTTTGACCCAAATCGTCAAAATGGCAAGGGGTTACATCACGTTTTTTTTCAAAATCGGGGTCCGTTCGAAAATGGAAACTTTTTTGATGATTTTTTGAATATCTCAGGTAAATAACGTCTGATTTTGAAAAGTTATACCTTTTTAAATTCGTACGGATCCCTACTATAAATTGGCATTCAAACAAATCAAAAATCAGTTGGTTCAAAACAGTTGTGGACCAAAACCCGAAAGGTTTTCAAAGTACACCTTCTTTTTTTTTGAATATCTCGAGTAAAAACCGTCTGATTTTGAAAAGTTATACCTTTTTGAATTCTTACGGATCCCTACTATAAATTGGCATTCAAACAATTCAAAAATCAGTTGGTTCAAAACAGTTGTGGACCAAAACCCGAAAAGTTTTCAAAGTACACCTTCATTTTTTTTCGAATATCTCGGGTAAATAACGTCTGATTTTGAAAAGTTATACCTTTTTGAATTCTTACGGATCCCTACTATAAATTGGCATTCAAACAATTCAAAAATCAGTTGGTTCAAAACAGTTGTGGACCAAAACCCGAAAGGTTTTCAAAGTACACCTTCTTTTTTTTTGAATATCTCGAGTAAAAACCGTCTGATTTTGAAAAGTTATACCTTTTTGAATTCTTACGGATCCCTACTATAAATTGGCATTCAAACAAATCAAAAATCAGTTGGTTCAAAACAGTTGTGGACCAAAACCCGAAAAGTTTTCAAAGTACACCTTCATTTTTTTTGAATATCTCGGGTAAATAACGTCTGATTTTGAAAAGTTATACCTTTTTGAATTCTTACGGATCCCTACTATAAATTGGCATTCAAACAATTCAAAAATCAGTTGGTTCAAAACAGTTGTGGACCAAAACCCGAAAAGTTTTCAAAGTACACCTTCATTTTTTTTCGAATATCTCGGGTAAATAACGTCTGATTTTGAAAAGTTATACCTTTTTGAATTCTTACGGATCCCTACTATAAATTGGCATTCAAACAATTCAAAAATCAGTTGGTTCAAAACAGTTGTGGACCAAAACCCGAAAGGTTTTCAAAGTACACCTTCTTTTTTTTTTGAATATCTCGAGTAAAAAACGTCTGATTTTGAAAAGTTATACCTTTTTGAATTCTTACGGATCCCTACTATAAATTGGCATTCAAACAATTCAAAAATCAGTTGGTTCAAAACAGTTGTGGACCAAAACGCGAAAGGTTTTCAAAGTACACCTTCTTTTTTTTTCGAATATCTCGGGTAAATAACGTCTGATTTTAAAAAGTTATACCTTTTTGGACTCGTAAGGATCAGTACTTTCGATTGGCATCAAAAGTGTGAAAACCTAAATTTTGACCCAAATCGTCAAAATGGCAAGGGGTTACATCACGTTTTTTTTCAAAATCGGGGTCCGTTCGAAAATGGAAACTTTTTTGATGATTTTTTGAATATCTCAGGTAAATAACGTCTGATTTTGAAAAGTTATACCTTTTTGGACTCGTAAGGATCAGTACTTTCGATTGGCATCAAAAGTGTGAAAACCTAAATTTTGACCCAAATCGTCAAAATGGCAAGGGGTTACATCACGTTTTTTTTCAAAATCGGGGTCCGTTCGAAAATGGAAACTTTTTTGATGATTTTTTTGAATATCTCGGGTAAATAACGTCTGATTTTGAAAAGTTATACCTTTTTAAATTCGTACGGATCCCTACTATAAATTGGCATTCAAACAAATCAAAAATCAGTTGGTTCAAAACAGTTGTGGACCAAAACCCGAAAGGTTTTCAAAGTACACCTTCTTTTTTTTTGAATATCTCGAGTAAAAACCGTCTGATTTTGAAAAGTTATACCTTTTTGAATTCTTACGGATCCCTACTATAAATTGGCATTCAAACAATTCAAAAATCAGTTGGTTCAAAACAGTTGTGGACCAAAACCCGAAAAGTTTTCAAAGTACACCTTCATTTTTTTTCGAATATCTCGGGTAAATAACGTCTGATTTTGAAAAGTTATACCTTTTTGAATTCTTACGGATCCCTACTATAAATTGGCATTCAAACAATTCAAAAATCAGTTGGTTCAAAACAGTTGTGGACCAAAACCCGAAAGGTTTTCAAAGTACACCTTCTTTTTTTTTGAATATCTCGAGTAAAAACCGTCTGATTTTGAAAAGTTATACCTTTTTGAATTCTTACGGATCCCTACTATAAATTGGCATTCAAACAAATCAAAAATCAGTTGGTTCAAAACAGTTGTGGACCAAAACCCGAAAAGTTTTCAAAGTACACCTTCATTTTTTTTGAATATCTCGGGTAAATAACGTCTGATTTTGAAAAGTTATACCTTTTTGAATTCTTACGGATCCCTACTATAAATTGGCATTCAAACAATTCAAAAATCAGTTGGTTCAAAACAGTTGTGGACCAAAACCCGAAAAGTTTTCAAAGTACACCTTCATTTTTTTTCGAATATCTCGGGTAAATAACGTCTGATTTTGAAAAGTTATACCTTTTTGAATTCTTACGGATCCCTACTATAAATTGGCATTCAAACAATTCAAAAATCAGTTGGTTCAAAACAGTTGTGGACCAAAACCCGAAAGGTTTTCAAAGTACACCTTCTTTTTTTTTTGAATATCTCGAGTAAAAAACGTCTGATTTTGAAAAGTTATACCTTTTTGAATTCTTACGGATCCCTACTATAAATTGGCATTCAAACAATTCAAAAATCAGTTGGTTCAAAACAGTTGTGGACCAAAACGCGAAAGGTTTTCAAAGTACACCTTCTTTTTTTTCGAATATCTCGGGTAAATAACGTCTGATTTTAAAAAGTTATACCTTTTTGGACTCGTAAGGATCAGTACTTTCGATTGGCATCAAAAGTGTGAAAACCTAAATTTTGACCCAAATCGTCAAAATGGCAAGGGGTTACATCACGTTTTTTTTCAAAATCGGGGTCCGTTCGAAAATGGAAACTTTTTTGATGATTTTTTGAATATCTCAGGTAAATAACGTCTGATTTTGAAAAGTTATACCTTTTTGGACTCGTAAGGATCAGTACTTTCGATTGGCATCAAAAGTGTGAAAACCTAAATTTTGACCCAAATCGTCAAAATGGCAAGGGGTTACATCACGTTTTTTTTCAAAATCGGGGTCCGTTCGAAAATGGAAACTTTTTTGATGATTTTTTTGAATATCTCGGGTAAATAACGTCTGATTTTGAAAAGTTATACCTTTTTAAATTCGTACGGATCCCTACTATAAATTGGCATTCAAACAAATCAAAAATCAGTTGGTTCAAAACAGTTGTGGACCAAAACCCGAAAAGTTTTCAAAGTACACCTTCATTTTTTTTGAATATCTCGGGTAAATAACGTCTGATTTTGAAAAGTTATACCTTTTTGAATTCTTACGGATCCCTACTATAAATTGGCATTCAAACAATTCAAAAATCAGTTGGTTCAAAACAGTTGTGGACCAAAACCCGAAAAGTTTTCAAAGTACACCTTCATTTTTTTTCGAATATCTCGGGTAAATAACGTCTGATTTTGAAAAGTTATACCTTTTTGAATTTTTACGGATCCCTACTATAAATTGGCATTCAAACAATTCAAAAATCAGTTGGTTCAAAACAGTTGTGGACCAAAACCCGAAAGGTTTTCAAAGTACACCTTCTTTTTTTTTGAATATCTCGAGTAAAAACCGTCTGATTTTGAAAAGTTATACCTTTTTGAATTCTTACGGATCCCTACTATAAATTGGCATTCAAACAATTCAAAAATCAGTTGGTTCAAAACAGTTGTGGACCAAAACCCGAAAGGTTTTCAAAGTACACCTTCATTTTTTTTGAATATCTCGAGTAAAAACCGTCTGATTTTGAAAAGTTATACCTTTTTGAATTCTTACGGATCCCTACTATAAATTGGCATTCAAACAATTCAAAAATCAGTTGGTTCAAAACAGTTGTGGACCAAAACCCGAAAGGTTTTCAAAGTACACCTTCTTTTTTTTTTGAATATCTCGAGTAAAAACCGTCTGATTTTGAAAAGTTATACCTTTTTGAATTCTTACGGATCCCTACTATAAATTGGCATTCAAACAATTCAAAAATCAGTTGGTTCAAAACAGTTGTGGACCTAAACCCGAAAGGTTTTCAAATTACACCTTCTTTTTTTTCGAATATCTCGGGTAAATAACGTCTGATTTTTAAAAGTTATACCTTTTTGGACTCGTAAGGATCAGTACTTTCGATTGGCATCAAAAGTGTGAAAACCTAAATTTTGACCCAAATCGTCAAAATGGCAAGGGGTTACATCACGTTTTTTTTCAAAATCGGGGTCCGTTCGAAAATGGAAACTTTTTTGATGATTTTTTTGAATATCTCGGGTAAATAACGTCCGATTTTGAAAAGTTATACCTTTTTGAACTCGTACGGATCCCAAATATAAATTGGCATTCAAACAAATCAAAAATCAGTTGGTTCAAAAAAGTTGTGGACCAAAACCCGAAAGGTTTTCAAAGTACACCTTCTTTTTTTTCGAATATCTCGAGTAAATAACGTCTGATTTTGAAAAGTTATACCTTTTTAAATTCGTACGGATCCCTACTATAAATTGGCATTCAAACAAATCAAAAATCAGTTGGTTCAAAAAAGTTGTGGACCAAAACCCGAATAGTTTTCAAAGTACACCTTCTTTGATGATTTTTTGAAATATCTCGGCCAAAAATTGTCCGATTTCGGAATTTTATACCATTTTGGACTCGTAAGGATCAGTACTTTCGATTGGCATCAAAAGTGTGATAACCTAAATTTTGACCCAAATCGTCAAAATGGCAAGGGGTTACATCACGTTTTTTTCAAAATCGGGGTCCGTTCGAAAATGGAAACTTTTTTATTGATTTTTTTGAATATCTCGGGTAAATAACGTCTGATTTTGAAAAGTTATACCTTTTTGAATTCGTACGGATCCCTACTATAAATTGGCATTCAAACAATTCAAAAATCAGTTGGTTCAAAACAGTTGTGGACCAAAACCCAAAAAGTTTTCAAAGTACACCTTCATTTTTTTTGAATATCTCAGGTAAATAACGTCTGATTTTGAAAAGTTATACCTTTTTGAATTCTTACGGATCCCTTCTATAAATTGGCATTCAAACAAATCAAAAATCAGTTGGTTCAAAAAAGTTGTGGACCAAAACCCGAAAGGTTTTCAAAGTACACCTTCTTTTTTTTCGAATATCTCGGGTAAATAACGTCTGATTTTAAAAAGTTATACCTTTTTGGACTCGTAAGGATCAGTACTTTCGATTGGCATCAAAAGTGTGAAAACCTAAATTTTGACCCAAATCGTCAAAATGGCAAGGGGTTACATCACGTTTTTTTTCAAAATCGGGGTCCGTTCGAAAATGGAAACTTTTTTGATGATTTTTTGAATATCTCAGGTAAATAACGTCTGATTTTGAAAAGTTATACCTTTTTGGACTCGTAAGGATCAGTACTTTCGATTGGCATCAAAAGTGTGAAAACCTAAATTTTGACCCAAATCGTCAAAATGGCAAGGGGTTCCATCACGTTTTTTTTCAAAATCGGGGTCCGTTCGAAAATGGAAACTTTTTTGATGATTGAATATCTCGGGTAAATAACGTCTGATTTTGAAAAGTTATACCTTTTTAAATTCGTACGGATCCCTACTATAAATTGGCATTCAAACAAATCAAAAATCAGTTGGTTCAAGAAAGTTGTGGACCAAAACCCGAAAGGTTTTCAAAGTACACCTTCTTTTTTTTCGAATATCTCGGGTAAATAACGTCTGATTTTGATAAGTTATACCTTTTTGGACTCGTAAGGATCAGTACTTTCGATTGGCATCAAAAGTGTGAAAACCTAAATTTTGACCCAAATCGTCAAAATGGCAAGGGGTTACATCACGTTTTTTTTCAAAATCGGGGTCCGTTCGAAAATGGAAACTTTTTTGATGATTTTTTGAATATCTCAGGTAAATAACGTCTGATTTTGAAAAGTTATACCTTTTTGGACTCGTAAGGATCAGTACTTTCGATTGGCATCAAAAGTGTGAAAACCTAAATTTTGACCCAAATCGTCAAAATGGCAAGGGGTTCCATCACGTTTTTTTTCAAAATCGGGGTCCGTTCGAAAATGGAAACTTTTTTGATGATTTTTTTGAATATCTCGGGTAAATAACGTCTGATTTTGAAAAGTTATACCTTTTTAAATTCGTACGGATCCCTACTATAAATTGGCATTCAAACAAATCAAAAATCAGTTGGTTCAAAAAAGTTGTGGACCAAAACCCGAAAGGTTTTCAAAGTACACCTTCTTTTTTTCGAATATCTCGGGTAAATAACGTCTGATTTTGAAAAGTTATACCTTTTTAAATTCGTACGGATCCCTACTATAAATTGGCATTCAAACAAATCAAAAATCAGTTGGTTCAAAAAAGTTGTGGACCAAAACCCGAAAGGTTTTCAAAGTACACCTTCTTTTTTTTCGAATATCTCGGGTAAATAACGTCTGATTTTGAAAAGTTATACCTTTTTGAATTCTTACGGATCCCTTCTATAAATTGGCATTCAAACAAATCAAAAATCAGTTGGTTCAAAACAGTTGTGGACCAAAACCCGAAAAGTTTTCAAAGTACACCTTCATTTTTTTTGAATATCTCGGGTAAATAACGTCTGATTTTGAAAAGTTATACCTTTTTGAATTCTTACGGATCCCTAATATAAATTGGCATTCAAACAAATCAAAAATCAGTTGGTTCAAGAAAGTTGTGGACCAAAACCCGAAAGGTGTTCAAAGTACACCTTCTTTTTTTTCGAATATCTCGGGTAAATAACGTCTGATTTTGATAAGTTATACCTTTTTGGACTCGTAAGGATCAGTACTTTCGATTGGCATCAAAAGTGTGAAAACCTAAATTTTGACCCAAATCGTCAAAATGGCAAGGGGTTACATCACGTTTTTTTTCAAAATCGGGGTCCGTTCGAAAATGGAAACTTTTTTGATGATTTTTTGAATATCTCAGGTAAATAACGTCTGATTTTGAAAAGTTATACCTTTTTGGACTCGTAAGGATCAGTACTTTCGATTGGCATCAAAAGTGTGAAAACCTAAATGTTGACCCAAATCGTCAAAATGGCAAGGGGTTACATCACGCTTTTTTTCAAAATCGGGGTCCGTTCGAAAATGGAAACTTTTTTGATGATTTTTTTGAATATCTCGGGTAAATAACGTCTGATTTTGAAAAGTTATACCTTTTTAAATTCGTACGGATCCCTACTATAAATTGGCATTCAAACAAATCAAAAATCAGTTGGTTCAAAACAGTTGTGGACCAAAACCCGAAAAGTTTTCAAAGTACACCTTCATTTTTTTTGAATATCTCGGGTAAATAACGTCTGATTTTGAAAAGTTATACCTTTTTGAATTCTTACGGATCCCTACTATAAATTGGCATTCAAACAATTCAAAAATCAGTTGGTTCAAAAAAGTTGTGGACCAAAACCCGAAAGGTGTTCAAAGTACACCTTCTTTTTTTTCGAATATCTCGGGTAAATAACGTCTGATTTTGATAAGTTATACCTTTTTGGACTCGTAAGGATCAGTACTTTCGATTGGCATCAAAAGTGTGAAAACCTAAATTTTGACCCAAATCGTCAAAATGGCAAGGGGTTACATCACGTTTTTTTTCAAAATCGGGGTCCGTTCGAAAATGGAAACTTTTTTGATGATTTTTTGAATATCTCAGGTAAATAACGTCTGATTTTGAAAAGTTATACCTTTTTGGACTCGTAAGGATCAGTACTTTCGATTGGCATCAAAAGTGTGAAAACCTAAATGTTGACCCAAATCGTCAAAATGGCAAGGGGTTACATCACGCTTTTTTTCAAAATCGGGGTCCGTTCGAAAATGGAAACTTTTTTGATGATTTTTTTGAATATCTCGGGTAAATAACGTCTGATTTTGAAAAGTTATACCTTTTTAAATTCGTACGGATCCCTACTATAAATTGGCATTCAAACAAATCAAAAATCAGTTGGTTCAAAACAGTTGTGGACCAAAACCCGAAAAGTTTTCAAAGTACACCTTCATTTTTTTTGAATATCTCGGGTAAATAACGTCTGATTTTGAAAAGTTATACCTTTTTGAATTCTTACGGATCCCTACTATAAATTGGCATTCAAACAATTCAAAAATCAGTTGGTTCAAAAAAGTTGTGGACCAAAACCCGAAAGGTTTTCAAAGTACATCTTCTTTTTTTTCGAATATCTCGAGTAAATAACGTCCGATTTCGAAAAGTTATACCTTTTTGAACTCGTACGGATCCCAAATATAAATTGGCATTCAAACAAATCAAAAATCAGTTGGTTCAAAAAAGTTGTGGACCAAAACCCGAAAGGTTTTCAAAGTACATCTTCTTTTTTTTCGAATATCTCGAGTAAATAACGTCCGATTTCGAAAAGTTATACCTTTTTAAATTCGTACGGATCCCTACTATAAATTGGCATTCAAACAATTCAAAAATCAGTTGGTTCAAAACAGTTGTGGACCTAAACCCGAAAGGTTTTCAAAGTACACCTTCTTTTTTTTCGAATATCTCGGGTAAATAACGTCTGATTTTGAAAAGTTATACCTTTTTGGACTCGTAAGGATCAGTACTTTCGATTGGCATCAAAAGTGTGAAAACCTAAATTTTGACCCAAATCGTCAAAATGGCAAGGGGTTACATCACGTTTTTTTTCAAAATCGGGGTCCGTTCGAAAATGGAAACTTTTTTGATGATTGAATATCTCGGGTAAATAACGTCTGATTTTGAAAAGTTATACCTTTTTAAATTCGTACGGATCCCTACTATAAATTGGCATTCAAACAAATCAAAAATCAGTTGGTTCAAAAAAGTTGTGGACCAAAACCCGAAAGGTTTTCAAAGTACACCTTCTTTTTTTTCGAATATCTCGGGTAAATAACGTCTGATTTTGAAAAGTTATACCTTTTTGAATTCTTACGGATCCCTACTATAAATTGGCATTCAAACAATTCAAAAATCAGTTGGTACAAAACAGTTGTGGACCAAAACCCGAAAGGTTTTCAAAGTACACCTTCTTTTTTTTTGAATATCTCGAGTAAAAACCGTCTGATTTTGAAAAGTTATACCTTTTTGAATTCTTACGGATCCCTACTATAAATTGGCATTCAAACAATTAAAAAATCAGTTGGTTCAAAACAGTTGTGGACCAAAACCCGAAAGGTTTTCAAAGTACACCTTCTTTTTTTTCGAATATCTCGGGTAAATAACGTCTGATTTTAAAAAGTTATACCTTTTTGGACTCGTAAGGATCAGTACTTTCGATTGGCATCAAAAGTGTGAAAACCTAAATTTTGACCCAAATCGTCAAAATGGCAAGGGGTTACATCACGTTTTTTTTCAAAATCGGGGTCCGTTCGAAAATGGAAACTTTTTTGATGATTTTTTTGAATATCTCGGGTAAATAACGTCCGATTTTGAAAAGTTATACCTTTTTGAATTCTTACGGATCCCTTCTATAAATTGGCATTCAAACAATTCAAAAATCAGTTGGTTCAAAAAAGTTGTGGACCAAAACCCGAAAGGTTTTCAAAGTACACCTTCTTTTTTTTCGAATATCTCGGGTAAATAACGTCTGATTTTGAAAAGTTATACCTTTTTGAATTCTTACGGATCCCTACTATAAATTGGCATTCAAACAATTCAAAAATCAGTTGGTACAAAACAGTTGTGGACCAAAACCCGAAAGGTTTTCAAAGTACACCTTCTTTTTTTTTGAATATCTCGAGTAAAAACCGTCTGATTTTGAAAAGTTATACCTTTTTGAACTCGTACGGATCCCAAATATAAATTGGCATTCAAACAAATCAAAAA
The DNA here is from genome assembly GCA_037075305.1 of Drosophila kanekoi. Taxonomy (NCBI): domain Eukaryota; kingdom Metazoa; phylum Arthropoda; class Insecta; order Diptera; family Drosophilidae; genus Drosophila; species Drosophila kanekoi. The sequence continues at coordinate 534,764 of JBAMCE010000043.1, read as the reverse complement.
TCAGTTGGTTCAAAAAAGTTGTGGACCAAAACCCGAAAGGTTTTCAAAGTACACCTTCTTTTTTTTCGAATATCTCGAGTAAATAACGTCTGATTTTGAAAAGTTATACCTTTTTAAATTCGTACGGATCCCTACTATAAATTGGCATTCAAACAAATCAAAAATCAGTTGGTTCAAAAAAGTTGTGGACCAAAACCCGAATAGTTTTCAAAGTACACCTTCTTTGATGATTTTTTGAAATATCTCAGCCAAAAATTGTCCGATTTCGGAATTTTATACCATTTTGGACTCGTAAGGATCAGTACTTTCGATTGGCATCAAAAGTGTGAAAACCTAAATTTTGACCCAAATCGTCAAAATGGCAAGGGGTTACATCACGTTTTTTTTCAAAATCGGGGTCCGTTCGAAAATGGAAACTTTTTTATTGATTTTTTTGAATATCTCGGGTAAATAACGTCTGATTTTGAAAAGTTATACCTTTTTGAACTCGCACGGATCCCAACTATAAATTGGCATTCAAACAATTCAAAAATCAGTTGGTTCAAAACAGTTGTGGACCAAAACCCGAAAAGTTTTCAAAGTACACCTTCATTTTTTTTGAATATCTCGGGTAAATAACGTCTGATTTTGAAAAGTTATACCTTTTTGAATTCTTACGGATCCCTTCTATAAATTGGCATTCAAACAATTCAAAAATCAGTTGGTTCAAGAAAGTTGTGGACCAAAACCCGAAAGGTGTTCAAAGTACACCTTCTTTTTTTTCGAATATCTCAGGTAAATAACGTCTGATTTTGAAAAGTTATACCTTTTTGGACTCGTAAGGATCAGTACTTTCGATTGGCATCAAAAGTGTGAAAACCTAAATTTTGACCCAAATCGTCAAAATGGCAAGGGGTTACATCACGTTTTTTTTCAAAATCGGGGTCCGTTCGAAAATGGAAACTTTTTTGATGATTTTTTGAATATCTCAGGTAAATAACGTCTGATTTTGAAAAGTTATACCTTTTTGGACTCGTAAGGATCAGTACTTTCGATTGGCATCAAAAGTGTGAAAACCTAAATTTTGACCCAAATCGTCAAAATGGCAAGGGGTTACATCACGTTTTTTTTCAAAATCGGGGTCCGTTCGAAAATGGAAACTTTTTTGATGATTTTTTGAATATCTCAGGTAAATAACGTCTGATTTTGAAAAGTTATACCTTTTTGGACTCGTAAGGATCAGTACTTTCGATTGGCATCAAAAGTGTGAAAACCTAAATTTTGACCCAAATCGTCAAAATGGCAAGGGGTTACATCACGTTTTTTTTCAAAATCGGGGTCCGTTCGAAAATGGAAACTTTTTTATTGATTTTTTTGAATATCTCGGGTAAATAACGTCTGATTTTGAAAAGTTATACCTTTTTGAACTCGCACGGATCCCAACTATAAATTGGCATTCAAACAATTCAAAAATCAGTTGGTTCAAAACAGTTGTGGACCAAAACCCGAAAGGTTTTCAAAGTACACCTTCTTTTTTTTCGAATATCTCGGGTAAATAACGTCTGATTTTGAAAAGTTATACCTTTTTAAATTCGTACGGATCCCTACTATAAATTGGCATTCAAACAATTCAAAAATCAGTTGGTTCAAAACAGTTGTGGACCAAAACCCGAAAAGTTTTCAAAGTACACCTTCTTTTTTTTTGAATATCTCGAGTAAAAACCGTCTGATTTTGAAAAGTTATACCCTTTTGAATTCTTACGGATCCCTACTATAAATTGGCATTCAAACAATTCAAAAATCAGTTGGTTCAAAAAAGTTGTGGACCAAAACCCGAAAGGTTTTCAAAGTACACCTTCTTTGATGATTTTTTGAAATATCTCAGCCAAAAATTGTCCGATTTCGGAATTTTATACCATTTTGGACTCGTAAGGATCAGTACTTTCGATTGGCATCAAAAGTGTGAAAACCTACATTTTGACCCAAATCGTCAAAATGGCAAGGGGTTACATCACGTTTTTTTTTCAAAATCGGGGTCCGTTCGAAAATGGAAACTTTTTTGATGATTTGTCTGATTTTGAAAAGTTATACCTTTTTGGACTCGTAAGGATCAGTACTTTCGATTGGCATCAAAAGTGTGAAAACCTAAATTTTGACCCAAATCGTCAAAATGGCAAGGGGTTACATCACGTTTTTTTTCAAAATCGGGGTCCGTTCGAAAATGGAAACTTTTTTGATGATTTTTTGAATATCTCAGGTAAATAACGTCTGATTTTGAAAAGTTATACCTTTTTGGACTCGTAAGGATCAGTACTTTCGATTGGCATCAAAAGTGTGAAAACCTAAATTTTGTCCCAAATCGTCAAAATGGCAAGGGGTTACATCACGTTTTTTTTCAAAATCGGGGTCCGTTCGAAAATGGAAACTTTTTTGATGATTTTTTTGAATATCTCGGGTAAATAACGTCTGATTTTGAAAAGTTATACCTTTTTGAATTCGTACGGATCCCTACTATCAATTGGCATTCAAACAATTCAAAAATCAGTTGGTTCAAAACAGTTGTGGACCAAAACCCGAAAAGTTTTCAAAGTACACCTTCATTTTTTTTGAATATCTCGGCTAAATAACGTCTGATTTTGAAAAGTTATACCTTTTTGAATTCTTACGGATCCCTACTATAAATTGGCATTCAAACAAATCAAAAATCAGTTGGTTCAAAACAGTTGTGGACCAAAACCCGAAAGGTTTTCAAAGTACACCTTCTTTTTTTTTGAATATCTCGAGTAAAAACCGTCTGATTTTGAAAAGTTATACCCTTTTGAATTCTTACGGATCCCTACTATAAATTGGCATTCAAACAATTCAAAAATCAGTTGGTTCAAAAAAGTTGTGGACCAAAACCCGAAAGGTTTTCAAAGTACACCTTTTTTTTCGAATATCTCGGGTAAATAACGTCTGATTTTGAAAAGTTATACCTTTTTAAATTCGTACGGATCCCTACTATAAATTGGCATTCAAACAATTCAAAAATCAGTTGGTTCAAAACAGTTGTGGACCAAAACCCGAAAAGTTTTCAAAGTACACCTTCATTTTTTTTGAATATCTCGGCTAAATAACGTCTGATTTTGAAAAGTTATACCTTTTTGAATTCTTACGGATCCCTAATATAAGTTGGCATTCAAACAAATCACAAATCAGTTGGTTCAAGAAAGTTGTGGACCAAAACCCGAAAGGTGTTCAAAGTACACCTTCTTTTTTTTCGAATATCTCGAGTAAATAACGTCTGATTTTGAAAAGTTATACCTTTTTAAATTCGTACGGATCCCTACTATAAATTGGCATTCAAACAAATCAAAAATCAGTTGGTTCAAAACAGTTGTGGACCAAAACCCGAAAGGTTTTCAAAGTACACCTTCTTTTTTTTCGAATATCTCGGGTAAATAACGTCTGATTTTGAAAAGTTATACCTTTTTGGACTCGTAAGGATCAGTACTTTCGATTGGCATCAAAAGTGTGAAAACCTAAATTTTGACCCAAATCGTCAAAATGGCAAGGGGTTACATCACGTTTTTTTTCAAAATCGGGGTCCGTTCGAAAATGGAAACTTTTTTGATGATTTTTTTGAATATCTCGGGTAAATAACGTCTGATTTTGAAAAGTTATACCTTTTTAAATTCGTACGGATCCCTACTATAAATTGGCATTCAAACAATTCAAAAATCAGTTGGTTCAAAACAGTTGTGGACCAAAACCCGAAAGGTTTTCAAAGTACACCTTCTTTGATGATTTTTTGAAATATCTCAGCCAAAAATTGTCCGATTTCGGAATTTTATACCATTTTGGACTCATAAGGATCAGTACTTTCGATTGGCGTCAAAAGTGTGAAAACCTAAATTTTGACCCAAATCGTCAAAATGGCAAGGGGTTACATCACGTTTTTTTTCAAAATCGGGGTCCGTTCGAAAATGGAAACTTTTTTGATGATTTTTTTGAATATCTCGGGTAAATAACGTCTGATTTTGAAAAGTTATACCTTTTTGAATTCGTACGGATCCCTACTATCAATTGGCATTCAAACAATTCAAAAATCAGTTGGTTCAAAACAGTTGTGGACCAAAACCCGAAAGGTTTTTAAAGTACACCTTCTTTGGTTCTTTTAGGTTCTGAGATCCTGACGTTCATACATACGGACAAACGGACGGACGGACAGCCAGACGGACGGACAGACGAACATGGTTAGATCGACTCGGCTGTTGATGCTGATCAAGAATATGCTTCCATCTGCTTCTGCCTGTAACATACATTTGCACGAATACATTATACCCTTTGTAGCCATTTTCAATGGGTATACAAAAAACATATGCGGTATGCCTCTGAAGAATACAGCGCATGTTAAATTCGGTTCTCTTTGCAAATACAACTCTGCACAATTAGAGCTCAAATATCGTTAACATTCATTCGACCAGGGCGACGCCGATGAATCTCTTAAAGTGGTCAGTCAATTAAGTAACATCAAGTCGATTGTTAATGTTATATTTCAGTTTATCAAGTAAGTTATTGGTATTTTAATCTAGTTTTTCATCAGTGCACTTTTAGAAATGTAAATAGATCGTAAGAACATTATATCTGTACTAAAGATAGCCATTGATGATGTACATGTGTTGATTTTATGCAAATGCTTCCGCTGGCCGTAAGCCGATGGACGGCTTTGGTCGTGGTCGTGGTCGTGGTCGGGGTTGGAGTCGGGGTTGGACGCAACCAGCAGAATAATAAGGAAGCGCGATAAACTGGAACTAATTTAGTAAACAAGCTTTGAAAAGGGCACTAGAAAGGGCCCAACGTGTTAGGCAAACAGACACAAGCACAAGCACAAGCACGAGCACACTTTTCTGTTAATACCCCCCACCCTTCAACTAAAACAATTCATGTGTGTGAGTGTGCACTGAACGGGTGAAATGGCAGCAGCAGCAGCTCATTTTCTGATATCCTGCGCCGCACCATGCACCATAGTCCGGTTGTTCCTTTGAAATTTCGGAATAGTTAACTATCTCGCAACTACCTTCATCAGCGTGAACCAGTTACTGTTGTACGAACCACTTTCTGCTTACAATCGACCTGACATTTTTCAAATATCTTTGCTTATGCTTTGTGTAAGGCCCATTCTTCCTTGGTGCAATTGATTTCCAAGGATCTGAATATCTGGATCTGGATATGAATATAAAGCTCATTTGCATCCTTTTGTCGCTCTTAAATGGAAAAGGGGGAAAGCTCGTTTGCGAAAATCTTGAAGAAAATGCATTTCACGCGTTTAACAAGCTTTCCACAAAAGTGGAAGATAGATGGGAATGGTTCGTTCGAACGAACTTCAACTTACTTTTCGCTTAAAGCAATAGATAAAAACCTAATGGAAAATTTGAAACTCTTTCTGACTTTCAACGATTCTTATGAAAACTTATTTGGTTATTCAATTGATTTCAGGACTTGCATCATAAGACCAACACGAACTGGGGGAAGTCCTTGAGTCCAAGATGGTCTGGAAACTTGATGTTTGGAACTCTGAAGCAAAAACAGACGCTGGGTAAGACTTTAACGAAATACCAGCTGATATAGTACATATTGATTATGTTTCGATCCTCAACGGAATAATCATCCAATCGAAAGTCACACATCAATATCGAAGTTGTATTGTTGACTGAGGCTTATCTGTTGTTAAACTAAGTCGAATCATGCCAGAATCATGTGCCCATTGAATAAAGACAACATTGAACGGAGATTTATGTCGTCGTCTGCGCCGCGTACTCTCCCACTTGTTTATATTCATACGGAAGGCATGGTTTGTCTGCAAAATACGCCGAAAAAAGCGAAAAACGAAAAACGAGAAACGAGAAGAAAAAAAAAATGATGAATTTCCATACTTTCACGCTTCGTGAAGTACTGTTGCCCTTGCCTTGCTGGCTTCAGTTCCGTCCAGTCAACGGCCCTGACAGCGCCAGCAGCAACAGTTGAAACAGCGGCAATTGCAGTGCCCGTCGACGTCATCGTCATGCCCCAGCGCGGTGGGCAAACCGTATAAAGGTAGACTTACACACACACACACACACACACACACAGAGCCAGTGCACAATTTCCCCGCCGACACGAGACCCGGCTCGTGACACTGATTTAGCCGAGCAGCAGCGAATGTTGTTGGGAGGCAAGCGATATATACATACATACATGTATATGTAAATATGTAGTTGGGTTTCGTTTCACACAAAGCAATGTGAATGCTGCGCGCTAGGGATTTCCTTCTAGTCTCTCACACGCACACCCATCAGGCACACACACACGCACACACACACACACAGACACACACACATAGAGGAACACAGGAAAAACGCAATGACACCCACCGCTAACGCGACTCGCCCTTGCTCGTGCTCTTTCGGCTGCCCAGTCGTATTTGGGGGTTGGAAAAGCGCCGTCGTCGCCGTCGTCGTCGTCGTCGTGTTGGGTTTACTGTCGCCCTGTAAAGAGTTTTCATTATAAATGAAAATCAGTTGTTGGCTCATTCAATTCGTGACGTTCACGGCGGAAGTACACGCCGAACGCTCTGCAGCGCTTGGCCCAAGCTTTTCAGTCTCTATTGCTTTTGTTATTGCTGTCGCTCTGTGAATCTCGTGTCCCCCGCGTCAAACGCTCCATTTTTCAATCAGAGTTTTCTCCTTTTTTTGTTGTTGTTTTTGTTAAGGTGTTTCAAAAAAAAAATGTTCAAAATAGTGTGCGAAATTCGAAAAGAAACTTTGGTCGCCAGCATATATTTGCTGATATCATGGAAAAGTGAATCAAAATACTAGATAATAATCGAGAAGTTTGTAGAAAACTAAAAAAGAAGCAAATACTATTGGCCCGAATGGTAAACTAATAATTTCAAAATGAGTGTAAGTATTCAAACAATTATCCTGCATTCGAAAATATGTTAATTAGCCCAAATAACCGCTTCGCTTAACAAACCGTTAACAGGTGGTCAATCGGTGTCTGGTTCCTGCCGAAACTAAGCTTCTTTTGCTATAACTTGATTCACTTTCGTTAAACTGCTCAAAGTGTTGGCGTGTCAAGTTGTAAAGCGGCTTAAGGAACCACATTGGATCAATTCAAAATTTGATTATCCACCGAATAACTTGCAACCATCCAGCAGAGGCAACAACAGCCTGTGGCACGTTCTGGAGGAAATCGGTATCATTCATTTGCCCTCTCAGTCAATCAGTCAGTCAGTCAGTCAATCAGTTAGTCAGTCAGTCAGTCAGTCAGTCAGTCAGTCAGTCAGTCAGTCAGTCAGTCAGTCAGTCAGTCAGTCAGTCAGTCAGTCAGTCAGACAGTCAATCAGTCAGCCAGTCAGTCAGATAGTCTCTTAGTAAGTCATTCAGCCAGACAGTCAATCAGTCAGTCAGTTAGTCGGTCATTAGTCAGCCAGTCAGTCAGTCAGACCGTCAGTCAGTCAGTCAATCAGTCAGCCAATCAGTCAATCAGTCAGTCAGACCGTCAGTCAGTCAGTCAGTCAGTCAGTCAGTCAGTCAGTCAGTTAGTTATTCAGTCAGTCAGACAGTCAGTCAATCAGTCAGTCAGTCAGTCAGTCAGTCAGTCAGTCAGTCAGTTAGTTATTCAGTCAGTCAGTCAGTCAGTCAGACAGTCAGTCAATCAGTCAGTCAGTCAGCCAGTCAGTCAGTCACTCAGCAAGCCAGTCAGCCGAGGCTTCGTTGCACAATCGTCATACTCGTGCGTTTTAATGTTACCTCACTTGGCTCTTGTGTACCCATTCTTTATGTTTATTGATGCACAATTAAACCGCATTTGGCCAGCCAACCAGACATGCAGACAGACCGTTAGTCTGCCATCCGGCCAACAAAACAGATTCTTTGTTCACTGTCATGGTCTATTGCCGACCAAATATACTAGGAGTGTATTTAAATTCCAATGGGTTCAGCTATAGGCACAACTAAAAGCAGCAGCTATTACCGATACAAACATAAGTGCTTGGAAAAAACACATACATAACCATTTAACATGTTAGTCGCCGAATGCTGATCTCCTGCTTGACTTACATAGTAGTATGTATATATAACAAGCAAGAGGTTCTAGTCGGGAGCTGCCCCCTCTAGTAGGGGATACCCTGGACCCTCTTCTTCCAACACCAAATGCAGATATGTATGCTATTCTAGAAGCAACGTATGAAGTTTGCTGACTCTAGCTCTCATAACTTGGGAGATTTGCTCAAAAACAGGATTTCGATATAGATTCGATTCGTCACAAGTTATCGAATATCGGAAACAAACTCGATCTGCGCGGGCTCTAGGAGGACCTACAGCTAACATTTCAAGTCTCTAGTTCTTATAGGTTCTGAGATCCTTGCGTTCATACATACGAACGGACGGACGGACAGACGGACGGACGGACGGACGGACGGACATGGCTACTTTGACTCGGTTGTTGGTCGGAGAAAATAAGGGTTTTTTTTATGTTATCACATCTCTTCTTCTTATAAGAAAAGCACCTATTATGGGAGCTATATGAAATGGTATTCCCATTTTGATTTTCAATCATCGAACATCCAAATTACGAAAAACTTTTGTATGGAATCATTTTCAAAGATTTTTGTCATCCCATTATCCCTTCTTCCATCTCTTTTTGGTATAAATGGGGGTCAAAGATTTGGTGGGTTATGTTTCGCCCTCAAATTCATTTCCACGGATCTATATGAAAAACATTTGAGACGTGGTTCACACTTTTCACAGAATCCGAGTTTCCTCGATAAAAATGGGATTCAACGTATTTTTTAGGCTAAGTTCTAAGCTTTGTCCGATTTGCTTCCAACTTATTTTCAAGGCTCTACATAAGAACTTAATGATTGACGTGTTGCCGCGATTTGGGAAATTCTTCCAAAGTTTTCAGAACCTATAAGAGCTAGAGAATCGGAAGGTAGGTCCTCCTAGTGCCCGCTCAGATCGAGTTTGTTTCCGATAATCGATAACTTGTCCCGTTTCCAAGCAATCGATAAAAATCGATATCGAAATCGTGCTTTCTGAGCAATTTTGACATGAACTTAGCATGTAGCTTCTAGAATAGTATAAACAGATGAGATGAGATCGTTCAAGGCAGAAGATGGTTTAGGGTATCCGCTAGTCGGACACTCCTGACTAGAGCGCTAAATTTGAAATATTATATAGGTTATGTTAAGGGCTCGTTAGAATAATATGGTTCTATTCGGTTTTCGGCTTGCGAACAGCTCGTTTGGCTTTATGATTCGGCTTGTATGAGAAAAATTAATTGAAATTTCGCGCCCAGATTAAAGCCTTCGGTCCATACTTATATGTGTCGCCATTCGTCAATTAAAAATTTAACTCTGCACGCTTGATAGCATGAACACAGTCGAGAGATGCGACTGAAAAAAGCCATTTCAAACAAAAGATATGATAGACACTTTCGCCTGTCAACGCAACAACAAACTTGGCCATTGATACAACTGATAAAAGTTCTGAACACACACACACACACACACGGCAGACATCAGAATCAACGGAAATGTGCCAGATACAATAAACACACACACACCCACACACACGGAGAAAGACACACACACACACACAGTAAGGAAAAGCTGACTGACTCAACTAGTGGCTGTTGAGTTGTGAGTTTGCCTTCTTCCGCTTAACCGCATTGCATATGTCACGTACTGCTCGTGAGTATTATTTGCTACAACAAAAGGTTTTCGAATGCATCCGCTCTTACAGCATACATACATGTACATATGTCTGTAGCATTAGAGCAAATGAAGTAGAATATACTTTTGGCTAGTTGTTCTTGTCACTTTAGATTTAGATTCCTTCATCAATGTTTTATTACTCTTAATGAATTGTATTGGCATTAGAACAGTGCAATTTATGATATTTCTCAGTAAATTAAGAAGAACATAAGTTGATAGTTGATTCGAAGCAGACGGGCCGGAATGTGTGTGCATACATGTATACAGAAATTCATGGAATTTGCGCTTGCTGCTGCCAACACGAGCACAGTCAAAACACATAACTTTTGTGTGCTTCTTATTTGATCTCAATGACATACTATACTATAGTATATATTATTGTACCATAGAATATTTGTGTATTCTCAAAGAGTCGATTGCATTGAAATTGTGGATCGATGAGCAATACAATCTTGATTTATAGCTCGGTGGTGGTAGCGGGGAGGTGGCGATAGGTATAAAATGATTGAAACAGAGTAAGTTATCCATTATCAGAAACAAACTCGATCTGCGCATGGACTAGGAGGACCTACAGCTAAAACTTCAAGTCTTTAGCTCTTCAGGTTCTGATATCCTTGCGTTCATACATGCGGACGGACAGACAGACAGACAGACGGACATGGTTAGATCGACTCGGCTATTGAGTCGGAGGTCGGAGATCCTTCCTGCTAATGTGTTTGTCTTTCCGTCAGGTGGAAAGACTTCAATGTCATTGACTATAAGAACTGGAGACCCCCATTTTGGCATATAACTATTCTCTCGTATGCCTTACCATGTTGAAAATGGAAGAGTTGTTGAAAAGCGTAGGGAATAAACTGTGTATATTAGTTGTCTTGTTTTTACCGTCAATTACTTTGTTTTATATAAAAACGTTATTTAATTTTAGCTAAAAGCCTAGCCCGTGCACAGTAAACTCAATCAATGGCGTCTGCCACCAGCCACATTTTAAATGTGTTAGCTTTAAATTGGCTAGCAACAAACTTTGTTAACTTGCGTGTGTAGCAAAAACCGGCTAGTCACCTGTCACTAAAATATAGTAAATATATTTGAGCATATTTTGGCAGGCTTTGTTTTTAATACGATGCAAACGTAGTACGAGTGATTTAGTTGGATGTGCACGACTAGAAGATACCTCGTACCCAAGCGTTCCGAGTTCCGGCAAATGTGCGATTTAGGTAATTTTCTATATTTGTTTGTAAGAAACTTGTTTACCATCCAATCGGCCTCAAACTCATTTTTAAAGATCTTTATTCCAATTCATTTGTGGCGTGTTTCACACTTTTCATAAAAATGAATTCCACTTTGGTGGAAATGCGCGTAATATATGTATTTGGTGGGCTATACGGAAATAAGCATTAAATACGTGTTTCACACTTTTCGCAGAATCCGACCTTCCTGGGTGGAAATGGGATTCAACGATGTACGCTGTTTGTGTGCGTGTTTACATATATATATGTATGTATATATATATATATATATGCATACATATGTACATACATGCATGCATATGTATGAAACATATATGCATATGTACTCAGATGCAGATGCATACAAACATACGTACTCACATATGTACACGCATGCATATGTATGTACATACATACATACATACATACATATATACATGCATATGTACATGCATACATATGTTCTCACATGCATACGTACACACATACATATGTAGTTACATGCATATGTACATACATACATACATATATACAAACATATGTACAAACATGCATATGTACTCGCATTCATGTGCACACACATACATATGTACATTACCTTTGTGCTTTCGTAGAAAATACCTGTATGATTAGATTTCATACACTGTTCTTTTAAGCCAACTTCCTACTGCAGTCTGATTGGTAAATAGTTGGCATTCATAGGTAGGTAGGTTAGAGGCAACTTTGTTTACTCAAGATCCAGTTTCCAGTTTTCGGTAGCTTAGAAAGTTATTTATTATAATTTACCTTGAACATCTTTGCTTTTACAGATAAACATTGCCTATACATAGTAATTTAGAAAAAATTCATAGTTAAGCTGCGACTCAGATTTGTTCTAATGCACTCCACGTAGGCAGGCGATTACCAGTAACAGGTGGGCAAGATTGATAAGGTTAACGTGCGCCTTTCTTTTACGGGCACGAGCTGCATCAACTGGGGATGGTGAGGCACGCAAGGAGCGCACAGCCTCATCGATGAAGCGTTTGGCCCGTGAAACGCTCGATTTGATTGCGTTTTGCCTTCGCAAGCATAGGCAGCAGTTGCACTCATTGTGTTCGAAGGATAAGCCACATGCATTCTTGAAGCCATAAACGCAGTCCAGTTGTTGTAGGCCGAAATTCTCAGATGATGTGAACACATCTAGCTCGCTGGCCTCAAGCAAATCGCCAGCTGGCCAGCTTTCCGATTCCACAGATAACTGGCACGGCTCACGAACATGAATTCCCTCTGAATTTCGATTTGTGAATCGATTTGCATCATCCGCCGCGAATGCTTCGTCCAGAAAATGCTCATGCGGGTCCGAGCAGGGTCGAAATTGTTCGTTCTGAATACTTGTCGAAACACAGTTGTAAAATAGCGGATAGCCATAGAGATAGATCTTACGCAGTCGAGGCCTATATACGGCCCGCAACTGGTAGGTTTTGGCCAAAATCTGACCTCTTTGGTTCAGCATTTTGTGGAATCCAAACTGTGGCGAATAGCCATTTATTTCGATATCCTTGCTGGCATAGTCCCTGAAGTCATCGGATAGGTACTCGGCGCCATCTAGTCTCTCCTCCACCCTTGGTATGCCTTGATTGGCGCCCGCTATAAACGCCCGACTGCATCTGGAAACACACAAATGTCATCTTACAGTATCGAAATAGTTGCCAATTACTGGATATACTCACAAATGCATCCACATCTTTTCTAGACATGTGTACTCTACGAGACATATAAAAAAAAATCTTTAAACAATTACCCCACGGTGTACTACAATTCTACTTTGCTTGCTTTTACAAAACTTTTGTGTTTCCTTTCAGTTTTCACTAAAAACAAATGTAGAATAGATGATAACATACCGTTTACATAATTTGGCCTATAACCTAATGTAACTAGCATAACAGACCTTGTCACATCTGCCTCAAACACCTCAAAGCACCTCACTTTATCTTTGTATATTGCTTTCTTCCTTTTGTCCTGCTGCGAGCTACAATTTCACTTCGATTTCCACTTCAACTTGGCAACATATATATGTACATATGCCCCGTTCTTCTCTTCTGTAGCCTATCGATTGCAGCAGCGCAATCTCACCTGACTAACAGGTAAAGATCTACTCAGCGTGAACATTTCTATTGAAAGAAGATAACAATTTTATCTGATTTTAACTGAATTACATATTTACTTGCTGGATAGTGCGTACAATAATCAGATTTCATGTTTACTTTTGCGATGGCTGGACCTGGACTTCAAAGGCCTTTATAAAGACTCTATACCTATATACTATTTATAGCCAACTGACAAGCTAATAGGACCTTCAGGCCTTGAATTTTCTATTAACGCATAAGTATAATACAAATTTGCATTGTAACCCAGACCTTAAAGTCCGTTGTTAGCCATTTGGTCTTTGTCTATGTCTTTGTGCAAATGCATGTAACAGGCTAAAGGAAACATCTCCGACCCCATAAAGTATATATATTCTTGATCAGCATCAACAGCCGAGTCGATCTAGCCATGTCCATCCGGCCGTCCGTCTGTCTGTCCATCCGTCAGTTTGTATGTATGAACGCAAGGATCTCAGAATCTAGAGCTAGAGACTTGACTAGCTGTAGCTGTTCCTAGTGTCCGCGCAGATCGAGTTTGTTTCCGATAATCGATAACTTGCCCCGTTTCCAAGTAATCGATACGAATCGATATCGAAATCCTGTTTTTTGAGCAAATCTCCTAAGTTATAAGAGCTGGAGCCACCAAACTTCATACGTTCCTTCTAGAATAGTAAATTTATCTGCATTTGTTGTTGGAAGAAGAGGATTCAGGGTATCCCCTACTCGAGGGGGAGCTCCTGACAAGAACCTCTTGCTATTTTTAGCAAGAAAAAATCAATATTGAACATTCAATAGTCGTTAGCAGCTGCAATCTGCTTCAATTGCAAATGCGATAATCTCCTGTCGGTCGAGTCGATATAAATGTCAGAATTTCGAAAGCCAGAGACACCAAATTTGATATGGAGACTCTCGTTAGATTGACAGCAGTAGTTATGCTTAAGGGCAGGGTATCTCCTAGTCAGGCACTACCGATTCAATTACGTCTAAAGCATGTAATCATGTCAGACTTTCAATGGGATCCAATCATCTGCAAGTATAACCTTTATCGAGCGAATGAAGGAAGTCGTTCAATATATCTCATAGAGACTTGAAGCGCAATTTGCAGAAGTAATAATAAACAAAAATAAATAAGTTTTTCTGAATCTTAACCTAATGTCCTTGACTCTGCTCGATTAGCACAATCAAGGTGGGCGAAAGGCAGTTCGCCAAGAATATCTAGTCTACGAAAGGACATGCATGCACATGTCTGTTTGCTTTCATTAAAGCGTAAAATTGACAACCAACAAATTCATTTTGATTACTCCTTAAACGTTGCCAAGACAATCACAAGATAGACGACACCAATACCAAGAATATTCACGAGGCAGACAACCTGAAGACACAATCTCTTGGGGGTCCTGCCACCAACACGGGCAAATGTTTTACTAAAGCTTAAATGCAAGAAAGCATAGAAAAACTGAGGGAAATCAGCAGCAAAAAAAGTAATACAATAAAAAAGTACCTACTCGTAAAAAAAAACAAGTTAGAATGGTCTAGTCGAGAGTGCACGACTAGCGAATACCCTAAGCCATCTACTTCCTTGAAAGATGCCCCATCTGTATATACTAGAAGCTGCATGTCAAGTTTGGCGACTCTAGCTCTGAATTTGCACAAACAGGATTTCGATATCGATTTTTATCGATTGCATGATAACAGAGTATGTTATCGACTATCGGAAACAAGCTGCGCGGACACTAGGAGGACCTACAGTCTCTAGCTCTTATAGGTTCTGAGATCCTTGCGTTCATACATACGGACATACATAGCTAGATCGACTCGGCTGTTGATGCTGATCTAGATTATATTTACTCTTTGTGGTCGTAGATGCTTCCTTCTGCCTGTTACATACATTGGCACAAGTACATTATACCCGCTTTAACCATTTGCAATAGGTAACAGTCTGACGAACGAACGTGCATACAAATTTTCCGACGACTTTTACCCTTTTCTGCATACCCAACGCAGCGGGACTGTAAGCCGAACAAGGACAATCATCGTCATAGCAGACGATTATTGAGATTTATATTTTAGTATAAGCTGCTTTTGGTTGACGCTTTGTTTTCCACTTATAATATCTCTGGCCCCTTAAAGCGAATCAATGGCCCTTCATGCAAGTCTTTGGTGTGAAAATATTATATATGCGGCTATTGATACGGCAAAAATACTTTTCATTCAGTTCTTCCATGTGGATACGGACATAGACGATTGCCAAATCTCCTTTTGCAATGAGTTTGAGAACATTCGAATGTTTAAATAACAACTTTTCGTTTTATAGATATATAGGTTTATGAACTCGAGCTATAACAGATAGTCTCATACATAGAATACGTACATATATATACTTAATCGAGCTCTCATTTGGTTAAAAGTAACTTCTAAAGAAGAGAAAAGAAAAGAAAGTATGTTGACATTCTTGACTGTTACGGTCGGTGTTACTGAATTTAAAGCAAGTAAGAGGTTCTAGTCGGGAGTGCACAACTAGGGCATACCATGGCCCCTCTTCTTCCAACACCAGACGGACATATATATGCCATTCTAGAAGCAACGTTTGAAATTTGCTGACTCTAGCTTTTATAACTTAGGAGATTTGCTCAATAAACAAGATTTCGATATCGATTTTTATCGATTACTTGGAAATGGGGCAAGTTATCGACTATCGGAAACAAACTCGATCTACGCAGGCTTTAGGACAACCTACAGCTAACATGTCTCTAGCTCCTATAGGTTCAGACGGACATGGCTAGATCGACTCGGCTGTTGATGCTGATCAAGAACATATATACCCTTCCATCTGCATGTAACATACATTTCCATTTGCGCAAACACAATATACCCTGTTTAATCATTTGCAATGGGTCCAGAGTAAAAAAAAGTGTAAAAAATATGCAGCTGAACACTTTGACTACGAGATTGTCTTCCTACTCTTTAAATGTACAATAATCTTGAGTTTGAAGTCTAAAACTTTTTCAGTAGCAATTTACTGTTTCAACTTAGCTGCCGCGGTCTTGGCCAACGAAATTGAGCGTAAGTTGACAGACAACTTGAAATTTATTCGACGACTTGCAGCTTTGTTGTTTCAACAGTGTTTGCCTGGTTTTTTACTTAACTTACGCACTCCTTGCGGTCCCACTATGCATATACCCTACAAAATACGCCAAATTAAAAAAAATGAAGAAATTCATGAGAACTCGCAGACACACAGAAAGTCAAGCTCACAATCTACATACATCCTCGCCCGGCTTACCATACCAATTCTTAGTCATGTAATACTGAAACAAATAAGGGTAGAAGTCTAGTCGGTGGTACCCGACTAGGTGCAGCAGATCGAGCTTTCGCTTGTTTGCCATTTAGTTCCCCCAACTACTATATACTATACTATCGACAACCCGAACTGATCCACATACTCCCCGCCTCATACTCCACAACCATACCCAGATCTCAGGTTCTGCGAAAGAAAAGACATGAGGAGGTTTCAGGATTCAATGGAAGGCTACGAACGGGGACTCCCGAGTAAACAAATCTTGTTTAAATTAATTTTTCACTTAGATTTGTTTTTATAACTGATTCTGTATCGTTCGATCGGTTTCACCCTCATTTGCGATTGCGGAAATCCACTTCGTTGGGTGGAAATCAGGCTTTAAAACAGGCAGATTTCTAATATCGACCGACAAAGTAAGACCTCCTTTGTCCATTATCAATATGTGTACATACTAGCGAGTATTCCCTGGCCCAGACAATAATATTTTAGATGTATCTTTCGCATCCAGTGAAAATGGGTTTGAAGCCAATCCGCAATTCCACAAATGCGGGTGGAAGTTCCGAAAACAGTCAAATTACACATTCAGTTAGTTTTCATTGAGTATTTTCGAAAAGAAGTCTGAAACTCTGAAAATAAAAACAAATTTCCCACAAATTTCTTTGAAAACGATTTTGAAAATGATTTTCTATATATTCTATTCTGTCGCGCAATCAATTTTGGGCTTCCTACACAATTTGCAGGAAGTTTTAGAATTCAAATCGTTGGCAGAGTTACGGGTTCGAGTCCAGAGAGAACTGTTTTTGAATACAGGGTATGCCCTTGTCGGCAGCTCTCGACTAGGTCGTTTTTTTTTTTAACGCCAAAGCATTTGATGTTGGTATAACTTGCAGGGCAGAGCATGCGCGACTAAAGATTCTTACATCCTTTATATACAGCTATGAAAATAAAAGAAGTGAAAAGAAAACAATCTACATTGAACTCAGATTTCGTCAGCAGCGGGCTGTGATGATTATTAACAAGTTCGTTGTCGACGAAACCTGCATGCTGTGTGGAGTGGCAACAAGTAACATATTATACAATTGCGTACAGTGTATACATATTCACGATTCTATTCACGATCTACAAATTTGACAGAGTTCGAGAAAATACTTGGATGCCCATTTCATGTCATGGTATACAGACCCAAGATATAATACCATCTATCACTCTATCATATAATACTCTATCATATAATACTCAACATATGCTCTCATTTAACTAAAACAAACTATTCTCCACAGCCGATGTCCTTGAAGCCAGAGAAATTAAGGACAATTTGTAAGAGTGTAATAATTGCAATTCTGAGATATATTGAAAGTCGTGCAATTTGTGCTAGCTGCTGTAACCACGTGACCTGACATTATAAACACATTCTTAAACATTTTCTGTTTCTGAGTCGATCCTGATGAAGGTTTAAGCAGTGCATACTTTTATGCTATCCTGATACGAGGTAGTCACCCTTAGGCAGGCTGATTGCATCCTAATCCTTTAATGAAAGTAAGTCCAAAGCAAAAGAGAGTCGAAAGGGAAACCTAAATGGACTTTAAGCGGAAGAAGTAGTTGAAGTAGGGAAGGGGAATGGATCTGAAAGTTTTAGAAATCGGCGAAGAAAGGTTGAGAACTAGGAATGTTCTCAAGCCCAGGAGAGTAGGAAGAAGTTATACCTGAAAGAAGACAGAATCGGGAGAGAAGAACTAATGACAAGAGTTGTTATAAGGGGAGATCTGTCTCTCTGTCTCCCTTTGCGAAAGCAACTGCGAAGCTGTTCCCAAAAGTGTTGAAGATTCAATATTTTTGAAGTTTATAATAATCGCACTTCAGCTAGGCAAGTGCAAATTGAACATGCATGAACGGCCATTGCAGCGAAACATTTACAAACACAATAAAACTTGATTTGGCTTTTTTGTGCTTTCGTACACTTGATAATTGATGATGATTGGAGGAGACATCTCTGAGTTTTGTATAACCTTGCAGAGGGTATTATAATTTTGTCCTGAGTTGTGTAACGCATAGAAGGAGACATCTCCGAGCCCATAAAGTATATATATATTCTTGATCAGTATCAAGAGAGTCGAGTCGATATAGCCATGTCCGACTGTCCGTCTGCCTGTTTCTATGCGAACTAGTCTCTCAGTCTTTAAACTATCTTTATGAAACTTTGCAAAAGTTCCTCTTTCTGTTGCATGCAGCACATATGTCAAAACCAGCTGGATCGGAAGACTATATCATATAGCTGGCAAAGGAACGATCGGTCGAAAAGTAGGTCCAACTATGAACAACTTTGTTGCTTAACAAGATATCTAGACCAAACTCTGCCTTTATTACTTGAACTATGCGCTTCGTATATACGCAAAATCCTATCAACAGGGGCTCCCATATCATATAGCTGGCATAGGAACAATCGGTCGAAAAGTAGGTTCTTGATTACAAATCTTTATCGCTTATCTAGATATCTTGGCCAGCATTATGAATAGGTTGGGTCTGCAAGGGTATTAGATCTTCGGTGTGCCGAAGATAGCCGTTCTTTCTCGTTTAATTCAAAAGACGAGATAAGTAAATGAACATTAACGAACATATATTTTGACGAATCTGACAAATAGCTATGAAAATGTTGATTAAGAATTTGATATGATCTTGGAGCACAAGCTCAAATCCTGGCTAAATCCTTCGCAAACAATTTCTGCAGAGCCTTACAGTTTTGTGCCAGCCGCGGAGATAAAGGTCATATGAGTGAAATCTTGTTGACATTACGGCGCTTTATAGAAAACAACTCCTACGGGATATACGTTTCGGGTAATTGCCCTATTGGGTAAATTGACCTTTGGCTATTGTGGCTTCGACAGCTCGTAGACAATTGTTTCTTATTGTTTCACATTCGATTATGCTTTCAAATTTCTTGATAAGTGTACATATTATTGGAACAAGAAGCAGCTGGGTGACTTGCTAACCGAAAGTAATTCTTAATTATTAACTTTTGGAACCCAAGCACATACACACACATACACACATGCATACATACATGCATACATACATACTGTCATTTGTCACTGACAAAACCCGTGCGCATCGGTAACACAAGTTAATACCCAAGCATTAACTTTAAGGTAGTTACACATACTTGTATACTTAACACACCTTCAATGTCGAGTCACGACAAACCGAAGCGATAAGAACAAATTTCCAAAAGGCATTCGTATTTTAGTTTTCTTACATCAGCAGCTGCGGCGCCTGCACTTTCTGCTAATTCCCATTCAAAATAGCTTGTACTTTTATTTAGTTTGATTCGAAATCGTTTCGAAGACAATTTGTGGATTGCCTTAATGCTGGATCCGAACAGCGCAATAAGATACGCACGAATGCCATCGGTAACATTTAGGTGAGAAAACAAATCTAAATCTAGATGAAACTTGTAGATGAAACAATTTGTAAACTCCTCTAATGTAATACGTAAATGTAAGCAATGTTTCCAATGGAAACGAAATTCGAACAAAAAGTGATAAATACTAACTAATAAAAATGCTGTTTTGCCACACAATCAAAACAAAGGAATATTTTATTGAAACAAAGTGTTCGTCCAAGAATTGGCTACGCAGTGCAATTGAAACGGCGATGTGAAGGGCCAATGTTATACATTTAACATTATGTTAACCTTTCTGTGTATGTAACGGGAAAACAAAGCAAAGCCAAATATGCTTCTTCACAGCAAAAAGCTGAGGGTGATTTAGACCCATGCTACAAGAGCTCATCTCTATATATGTATTATATACATGTGTGTGTTTGTCCTGATTGACTGACGGGACACGCCTGACCCCTGACCCCATTCAAAATGGGTAAGAAGAGTATATGTAACACACAGAGGAAAGCATCAGTATCAACAAACAAGTTGATCTAGCTATATCCCTCAGTCCGTCCGTCCATCCGTGTCCATGAACGCAAGGATCTCAGAACCAATAAGAGTTAAGGACTTAAAACTTGGAATGTAGCTCCGCCTGGTGCTCACGCAGCACGAGTTTGATTCCCATAATTGATAATTGATACGATTCCCAACCCATCGATCAAAATCTATATCGAAAAAGTGTTTTTTAAGAAAAATTCGCAAGTTAAAGGAGCTACAGTCACCTTTTTATATAAATGTTTATGGTATTGAGTCAAAAATACAACACAGTTGACTTAGGTGATGTTTCGTCAAGCCTGGTTGGGTCCTCAGGCTTTATCGTGGACGTCTTCTTTGCACAAGGCTGCCTCGTCCACGTAGTTAGTCGGTGGGCTCTAGTGCGTCTCCTTGGTCCTGGTTGGAGGAGGTCCTTAAAGGATCTTCTCTTGAGCCATCTACACTTCACACCTCCCATGCAAGGTCTCTTGCTACCCGGCTGCTGTGTCGTTGCAAGCGTTCGTTGTATCGACTTGGCAATCAGCTTTCTGAATAGTATATATATTTCGGATATACCCCGACCTTTCGACCTTTTGAAATGAGTTGGAAACCGATCGAAAGGTACACACAAAAGATTCATACTCTTCACACTGTTGTGCGGAAAATCGTATTCATCAAGTTCCTCTGTAGAGCTGGGAAACACGAATAATGTTGCCAGATTTAGATGCAAATTTGATCTAAAGGCCAAACAATAATCCAAGCCAAATCCCGTGAAAATCGTGCATATCTTCTGTGCTATTTTTGTAGACAGCCAAATTTAACTAATTCCCATAATACTACGAACTGGTTCTTGCTAATCTCGAAAGTGATTAGAGCTTAGTGCCAGGCATTGTCGCTCATTCTGTATTTTGGGTCTCATATGCAATATACTTAAAACTGTGTTAGCCTGTGTATTGAGCTGTATTGAAGCAACGGCAAAAAGAGAAAGCCAATAAAATCGCTAATCAACTACTCAAACGTAGACAGACAGACAGACAGACAGAGAGACAGCCGAGCCGAGTCGGCTGCAGTAGCTGACAGAAATATTAAAAGCTATTAGTAACTGAGGCGACATACGGCTGGATAGTTGTTAACAGCTTATGCTCTTCTTTCGAATATTCGCGGTATTTGGGAAACAGTTTGAATATATATTTATATTGGGAACTGCGTTTTGAGCCACGCCCCAAATGAATTTGAATATGTCGCTGAACAATATAAATACAAACGCTTTTTACGACGAACCGATTTTGTTGTGGAAAACAAAGCAACGCGTTCATTACCAAGATGATCTTGTGGCCCGAGCCAAAAAGTGTGTGTTATTAAATAATCACTTTAAGGTTTTACATTTCTCAATATGTTTATAGACAAATCAACAATGAGTTCGGGCTTGTGTGTGAATGTGAATGAGAATGTGACTGAGAATGTGACTGAGAATGTGAATGTGAATGAGAATGAGAATGTGAATGAGAATGAGAATGTGAATGAGAATGTGAATGAGAATGTGAATGTGAATAAGAATGTGAATGAGAATGAGAATGTGTATGTGAATGAGAATGAGAATGTGACTGAGAAAGAGAATATGAATGAGAATGTGAATGAGAATGTGAATGAGAGTGAGAATGAGAATGTGAATGAGGAGGAGAATATGAATGAGAATGAGAATGTGACTGAGAAAGAGAATATGAATGAGCATGTGAATGAGAATAAGAATGTGACTGAGAATGAGAATGTGAATGAGAATGTGACTGAGAATGTGAATAAGAATGTGAATGAGAATGAGAATGTGACTGAGAAAGAGAATATGAATGAGAATGAGAATGTGAATGAGAATGTGAATGAGAGTGAGAATGTGAATGAGAATGTGAATTCAGTAGATAAGTTGTTTTAAGTGACCCAGAAATAGAGTGAAGTCTTATCTCAAGACCAGGGCAAACAATAATATTTAAGCGTTAGACTAATATCTTGTAACTATTTCTTAACAATAACAGCAATGATAATACTATATGAATGTACTTATAATCAACTTTTGTGTTGCCGCGTTTGATCAAATCAACTAATGAGATGAAAGACAATAGATAATAGATTGCTTGTTCAATAAGTCGTATTAGCAATAACAATGGCAAATGTCAATAGCTAATGCATAGTGCAATATATATACATACAAACATGATATATGATATATTGATTTTCTGGGCGTCTCTTGAGCTTGTGTACTTTATAGTTCCAAGAAGCTTTGTAAAATATGTGGCCCAGTGCGAACAGACGTTGTGCAGAGCAAGTTATTGAAAAGAAGAATATTGTTCGCAATGATTCTCCAGGTCACAATACAGAGGATATTGGGTGGGGATATTTCTTTTTCGTTAGTTATATTCCTTGATTTGTTTTTAAGAGTTTTACCTTAAGCTGTTTCTAGTTAACTATAAAAACTTCTACACAGCCTTGTCGACACAAAATATGTCACTTCATGCTTTTGCTTACTGTTCACCTAGTCGAGACTCTCTTTTCTTCTGAACTGAACTACATATGTATGTTTATTGCTCATATTTTTATTTAAGCAGAAGATTCTATTTGATATTTCATTTAGCTGAGATTTGTTAATAACATCTAAAGCTGGTTAGTATAAAATTAGCAGAGCACGATTCGCCGTCAAAGCTATAGCGCAAGTAAGTAGTAGTATGTGTATATAATAAGTTATTATTAATAACAGACAGAGATTTGGTAATCAATTCGTCGGCAGCCAAAAGTTTAAAAATAATTCATAAGAATGATTTGAACACATGCACAAAATGTCATGGCTTTCAATCACTCAGATCCCTTCTATCTTAGCCTCTAACTCTATTGTTCGAATGCGTCTAATACTAATACTTATGTCTAATACTAATGTCTAATACTAATACGCACATTTGGCATATACATTCGTATGTATTTCATGGCTTTTAATAACTCAGATCCCTATTATCTTAGCCTCTAGCTCTGTTGTACTAATATGTCTAATACTAATACTTACGTCTAATACTAATGTCTAATGCTAATACGCACATATAGCATACACATACGTAATCATGTCATGGCTTTTAATAACTCAGATCCCTTTTATCTTAGCCTCTAACTCTATTGTACTAATACGTCTAATACTAATACTAATGTCTAATACTAATGCCTAATACTAATACACACATATGGCATATACATATGTAAACGTAAGAAACTCTAGGCTCTATGCAATCACATTTGGCTGGAGCCTTCAGATGTTTTAGCAAATAAAGTTGGCAAATTTATCGTGTATATGCATATATTTCAAAAACGTAAAGCCTCCAATGTATTAGATATGTGATAACAAAAAAACTTGGGTAAATAGCTAAATTACTAATTATATATTGGAAAAAGTCATATACATAAATATTTCCGCTTGAAGAACAACAATTGCATATTGCCCCGCTGCCGTACTGCCGTCGATTGATACAAACATGCTCAATTTGTGTGTTATCAGTTGGTGATAACTCTGTAGAGTTGACCGCCCGTGTGCGCTGGTCTTATATTGGCTAATTACGGGTGCTTCAGTCCTACCAAAGACCAAGGCACATTGACTATATGTTGCCACAAAATCAATCAAAAACCCATTACAAAATTGATGCCCGTCTGGCCAGGCCATTTGAATCGTCGCCAGCAAATCTTCTGTGGTCATGTCAGTTGATTTGCGAACTTCTAAGCTGGCAGGTGCGAATGGGTTACCTTGCCTGGCTATCTATTCTAAGGCCCATTGTGCATGTGAATGTGTGTGTGCGTGTGTGCATGTTGTGTAGCAATAGTGTATCAAATAGCCGGCATCCGTTCTTTAACTCTTTGAATCCCAACTTTATGGCAGACATCAAGCACTTACCGACAGCTGCGAATATATAACAATAAGACAGCCGAAAAAATCGATATCCTTCTCGCGCCTGTCGCCCGCAACGACCCCGCCGCCGGGAACACCAACAATCTGCGGGAACGTTAACACATCCATTGCTGCCACCTCGAATTCCGTAAAGCGGTACGCGCGGACCGCATGTGATCATTGCGGTCACCATAATATACCAATTATGTCACACCCAATATCGCCGCTGGCGAAATCGCAGACCACATTGGAGCTGGTGGAGCACGGTAGCCAGCGTCAGGCGCTTTTGCCGCTGCCAGCTATCGGTGGCATACACCGTGACGACTCGGCCTGCACGCTTCAGGTGTCCCGACGTCCTTCGATACTGCTGCAGGAGATCCTCACCCAGCGACCGTCTGGCCCGGGACGGAAAGATCCCAATAACTTTCTACATCCACGCAACTCCAGAAATCCAGGGTACAGCTGGCATTATCATTACATAACCAATATTGCATATGCCCTATAAAATCTGTTAGCATCAACTTGCAATAACATGCCAACATATCTGTATTTGTTTTCTAAGAAATCCCCATGGAACTGTTAACGGCAGTACGGCGACCATCAACTTTCAAAGTGGCTCTGGAAGTGCCCGCAACGGTTCCAGTGCCAACTACGACAGTGGGGCGAAAAGCTTTCAAGCCAAACAGCAAAAGGAAAAGAACCGTCGAACGGGCAAGTAAGAACTCAATTATCTTCGCATGAAATCCAATCAACTATTGACCTTCTACCTCTTCTTTTTTCTTCTGTAGTGATGCCATCAGCTCGGCATTGTCTGCCACTTATTGCAAGTTGTTAGTGCTGTTTGGCGTATGCCTTCCCATTACGGAAGTCATATCGGATCAAATACCGACCTATGTGTACCAGGGCTTTTATGTTTACTTATATGCTGGCAGCATATGTTTTGTCATATTTCTGTACATAAGTGCATTCCGTAATCGGTCACTCTTCAATGCACTCAAGGACTTTCGTAAGTCTGATTATGCAATCATCTATTCATTTCTTATTTTCCGTTTCACTTTTTTTTTAAAGTCCTAATGCGACGTACAAAGTTGTGAACGCTAGAATTATAGACATTTGTATCGAAATAGCCGAATTATACCCTGAACACAGTGAAAATGTATGTAACAGGCAGAAGGAAGAATCTCCGATCTCTTATGTTTCGGTGTTTCGACTGCGCACGTGATTGCGGTAGCTTGCGCAAATTCCAACAATTTCTGTAAACATTTACACACGCACATTCATGCCTGTCTGCTTCAAATTCTATCAACAGCATTGCAATTGCGATTGTTTTCTGTGCTGCTATTGTAATTGGTTTTTCCTTTTCTCAATAAGACTGAATTATTGGTGTGGCTGTTGAGTAGAGGCAGTGGCAATCGGTTATTAAATAGTTAAAAACACTTTGACACACAATAAAAAAAAGTGAAGACGGAAAAATACACATTTGCTAAGAATCTCAATCTCAAACAATTAAAAAAAACCATTTCAAATTGTGACCCGGATTCTTTTAGACGAAAAAAATAGCAACATACACCTGAAGCACAAAGTGACCCACTTCGGAAGCTTCTATCTACGCGTAGGCGCCATTGCCTTCGCTATCGGTACGATGGTATATTCAGGATTGGAGTTTGGCCAATTCTTTGAACTAAACGGTCATGCTGGATGCCACGATGTCTTTGTGGCCATCACGCCCATCTGTCGCATGGTCCTATGCATTGCCCAAGTCCAATTTATCTTCCTGAACACCACGTACATGGACATGGCGCGGCACAAGGTTACCTCGCGTTTCGGTCTCATGCACATGGTGGCCACCAATTTGTGTGAATGGCTATACGTATTGGTGGAGGAGACAAAACACGAGATATTTCATATAAGCCACCATGATATTGATCCGGGCCAAGATCCCGTGCTGCACAACGGACCCCATGGCGGTCCGGACTGGTCGGCCGTAAACGAATCGCTGCAACTTCACGGACCGCATTACACAGGATCGAAGATGCAAAATCGTTCCGTCGAAAGCATGGTCCACAACATATTAGCGAATATGTCGACCACGCCCAGTAATATCACAACAATGGCCACGCCAACGCATGCCCCATTTACTGGATGCTCTCGCACAACAATTATGGGTGCATTGGTCCAACAGTTGTCGCCATTTCTCTTTCCGTGTACGATCGAATACTCATTGATTTGCGCAGTTATTTTATTTGAGATGTGGAAGACCGTCAAATCCATACCGGACATCGACAAGACACGCAAGAACTCCGTCAAGCCAATTGCACAGAAGCCGGCCCACCACTTCTCCGTCGATTGCTCCCAGTCTCACAAAGGTCTCTTCTTCGGCATACTGATTATCGTTATGACTATTATCTCGATGATTATGTACTTTGTGCTGTATACACAACCCGGCTACGAACTGATCGCAACCCAGGAAGTGACACTTTGGGAGACCTTTATGTACTTCATGTGCGCAACCGCAGTAATAACAGGTAAGTCGATTTTACATGAAAATGGGGTAAAGGGGGTATAATGCAGAAGGAAGAAGGAAGGTTTACATATTCTTGACCAACATCAACAGCCGCATCGATCTAGCCATGTCCGTGCGTCCATCCGTCCGACCCTCCATCCATCCTTCCGTATGCATGAACGCAAGGATCTCGAAATCTGTGTGAGGTAGAGACTTGCTGTAGGTCCTCCTAGAGCCCGTGCAGATCGAGCTTGTTTCCGATATTCGATAACTTACTCCGCAATCGATAAGAATCGATATCGAAATCCTGTTATTTGAGTTATTTAGGTAAATAATAGGGGCTAAACTTGCCATATAGCTCCTAGAATAGTTATACAGATGGGGTAGCTTTCAAGGAGGGAGAAGGATGGTCTAGGGCATCCGCTAGTCGTGCACTCCCGACTAGAGCATTCTTACTAGTTTAAAACATTTCTTGCTTTAATTGGCAGGCATGATCTTGATGCGTGATCTGAGGTACATCAAGGATACGAGCGACGAACACCATTCAATGGATCTGGACAATCTGTTGCTTGTTGTGGCCCAGACAGGCGTCTATTTGTACGGAATGTTCAGCATTTTTGGCAGCTACTTCGCCAAGTGGGACACGGTGCCCGATCGAGTTGAGGGCATCATTGCCGAGGTCTTTGGCGTGGTACAGACATCGTTGCAGACCATGTTCATACTACACGCGAGCCATCGCCGCTGCAAGGGCTCCAAGCAGGTGCGTCGCAAGCCCGGCCGTGAGATAATCACCTTCTTGTTGGTCGCGAACATTGCCATTTGGTTTGTCAACACGCTAATTAAGGGACGCGCCGTGTTTCGTGAGTCGCACCTGGAGTTCTTTGGCGTCTGGGGCTGGACAATTATAACGCATATTTCAATGCCCCTCGCGATTTTCTATCGCTTTCATTCTACGATTTGTCTCTTCGAAGTGTGGAAAATAACGTACAAGGCCAAGGCACACTGATTGTGTACGATGAATATTTTCAAATGTTGATAACATTTGTTGTTTTTTTTTTTTTTCTATTAAATTATTCTTTAGGCCTTTGTAATTGAATATTATTTAATAGGTATTTCGTCTAAGCTAAGCAAATATAAGATTGAACTATTCAAAAAGTCATCCTTTGCGTTTTATTATTCTTGGCATCCTCAACTACCTAAACTACTCTACTTGGGGAACTTATGCTGTCTATAAATCCCTGCTCACTAGAAGCATACAATACCTAGTTATAATCGTCTGTATATGCTGGATATACCAAAGAACGATTGCACATCGATAACAATCGATTTGGGAAAATGCGCGAACGCCTTTCGATCAAACGAACTAAACATCTTATACGTGTTGTAGTATACCTTATTCGAAACGCAGACTTTCGTATAAACTTGAACCCTGAATCCATTGAAAGTGGGCTAAATTGGGGGTATAATGTATTTGTGCAAATGTACAAATGTTTGTAACAGGCAGAAGGAAGGATCTCCGAGCCCATAAAGTATATATATATCCTTGATCAGCATCAATAGCCGAGTCGATCTAGCCATGTCCATCCATCTGTCCGTCCCTCCGTCTGTCCATCTGTCCGTCTGTCCGTCCGTCTGTCCTTCCGTCTGTCCTTCCTTTCGTCTGTCTGTATGTATGAACACAAGGATCTCAGAACCTATATGAGCTAAGACTTGACTAGCTGTAGCTTTTCCTAGTGCCCGCGCAGATCGAGTTTGTTTCCGATAGTCGATAACTAGCCGCGATAAGAATCGATATCGACATCCTGTTTTTTGAGCAAATTGTGTAAATCTTAAGAGCTAGAGTCGCCAAACTAGACTTGACTAGGATATTATATACATATATATCAAGTATGTTTCACTTTCGCATCGTTTCACTTCACATACGCATCGTTACCCACCCGGGTACAGGGTATCCCCTAGTCGAGGCAGCTCCCGACTAGAGTCTCTTACGTATTTTCAGCTAAAAACCATTAAGCTATTCAAGATATTCCTTTCACAAAACGATTTTGTTAAGCTCTATAGTAAATAAAGCATTTAATTGTATACTGTGTACATTTTTGTTGGGTTACAATAATATTACTAGACTTGGAATTTCGTATCCATACTTCAAGTGCCAAATGAAATTACATTGTTCAATAACATTATTATATGGTTTAAGTGTAACTTTTCTTCTTCTTGCTTTCTTTTGGTTTTTTCTATGTATATATGTATGTATGTATATGGGCTTGACAGTATAAGATTTCGTTCGCAATTAAGATTCCAGATTCATGAACTGGCAAATTCTCAAATCAAAACTTGATGTTATTGAACAAACTGAAGGATTGATGAACTATTTAATGGCTGATAATGAATGTACAAAGTTGTGTGTGTTTTAGTTGTGGATGTTACATTTTTGGGTTTGAACTCGTTTACAATCGGTTTTATTTGTTTTTCTTTGGATCTTTTAGTACTAGGAATCGAAATTTGGGCTGAGCTATATATGCCTAAACTTTTAACTTTAAAGAGTGCGAAATAAATATTATTTATATATATACGAAAATGTATGGACTTTAGACATATTTGAAGCAGCAGCATAATACGTAACTTGGCTCAAAGGTTGCTTTCGTTTCGTCTTGGATCCATTTACATAATCGTTACAAGAAAAAAAAAAGCACCTATATAATAGGCATATAATGCATCATTTCAGTAATACATATGGTAATTGGCTTGGGCCAAACTTTAATAATAACAACGTGCAACAAACTGTGCCAGATATTTGCCTACAATTCTAGACATATATATGCATAGATATGCATATATATGTGTATATATATATATGTTGGGTTATATTATCAATAAAATGCCGAGTAAAACTTTTTGAAATTTTTAATAGATTCAAATATATAATTTCACATGCAACTATTAATTTGATAATTGTTATTTTATTCATTATATTGCTTACAATTATATTTATTTCATTCATACTTTCTATGCATAATATCGCTCACGATTCTTATACCCTGAACCCATTGAAACTGGGCTAAGAGGGGGAGGGGATATAATGTATTTGTGCCAAATGTAAATGTATGTGACAGGCAGAAGGAAGCATCTCCGAGTCCATAAAGTAAATTCTTGATCAACATCCGTCTGTCAGTCCGTCCGTCCGTCCGTCCGTCTGTCCGTCTGTCCGTCCGACTGTCCGTCCGACTGTCCCCATGCACGAACGCAAGGATCTTGGAACCTAGATGAGCTAGAGACTTCAGCTGTATGCTATCGAGACCGATAATCGATAACTTGCTCAAGTAATCGACAAGAAATCGATATGGAAATCCTGTTTTTGATCAACTTTGGTAAATAATAAGAGCCAGATCCTTCAAACTTGACTTGTAGCTTCTAATCTAGCATTTATATCTGCATTTGGTGTTGGAAGAAGAAGGGTTCAGGGTATACCCTAGTCGTGCACTCCCGACTAGAACCTCTTACTTGTTTTGTTTTGTCAGCTGGGTTCTACACCTCTGTCGTATGGGATTTAGTTCAAATTATAACCATGCATGCAAGCCAAATAGATAAGCTAAACGATAATCTTTCGTATATAGATGGCTTCTCCCTGCACATGCTTACGAAAGTACACACATATATGTATATATCATAGAGATAAAGTCTTGATCGAAAAGCGAAAACAAGCTAAAAAAAATCACGACGAACCGCAAGCGGACAAATTTACAGAAATGTCGACGGACAGCAGAAGGAGAAGCAGAAGATAAGCCCAGCCAATGATATACTTACTTTGCGCGTGATCTAGCATGCATTTTTTCACTACATCAAAAACTCGTTTCTTTCGAGGATCTAAGGGCTTAGAACAAGAACAAGAAAATTGAAGAAAATTATACAAAGAATTTGGACTCGCATTTCACAATTGATTTCAAATAAGTTTTGGTCGTCGAAAGTCCGGTTGTTAAGATGTGTTTTTTTTTGTGATCAACTAATACCCTCTCACACTCATATTTCATAGATATTTTCTTAATTTTGGTTTGGTGTTAAACTTCATTCGAGAGAGAATACGGAAAAGTGTGGAAAAGTCCAACAGAGTTGCATTTTCCCAATGAACTGTATTGGATATATTCATATAATATACATACATATATATTTATTTTCATTTTCATTTTTCTTTCTTTCGTTCTTTCTCTCTTAAGATTTCGCTCACAAATTTGGAAAATGTTTGTAATGTCTAAGTATTGCCTTGGTTCTGCCAATATATAATATATAGTTATGGCAAAATCTTAATTTAAAAACTAGTTAAACCAATATTTAATTAAGCTTTCTATAATTTGGTTTATTGTTAAACGTTCTACAATGTATTTAGTTTCTTTTTGTTGTTTTCTTTTCTTTGTAACTTTTAACTTAGAATATTTTAGAATGGATAAAATGCAGCTATGCTGGAAGTACTAGTAAAATTTAGTATCACAGTATTTTATATAAGGTCAAATTTGTTTTTTCTTTCTTTCTTTTTTTTTTCTTTTCGTTTTTTGTTTTAGTTTTTCTTGTTTTTTATATGTATGTTTATTATTTTGCAATATTCATTATTCCCATCGAAGCATTCATTGTCGTTGGATCTTGATGCCAATGTAAAAAAAGTAAAAGTATTAGCCGAAATTTCATTCATAGAAAGTTCAATTGTTTCCATGACGATCGCTAGCTGAAAAGTTTCCAAGGTTTGCATGCAAATTATATATGTACTCAACTTCTAAAGGACAACGAACCCGCAATATGAAAACCAGTCAAAATACGTCGAAAGTTCCTAGGGTTAAACAAGCCCTAGGACAGAAAACGAAAGTTAAGAGCTAGAGATTCCTTCGGACAATCTAATGAACTCAGTTTAAATAAAGCATGTCTTAATCTAAATGTTGTTATACTTAATTGAAATACGTATTAATATGTCGCCCAGTTAAAGTTTTAGCATAGTTGCCGAAAGCTAACAAAAGATTCAATTTGGCAATAACAAAATTGCACTTAACAAAAGCTGATTCTTTCCGATATAAGACACAATTGAAAGTTTGTCCTTTGAAACCAAACAAATGAACCAAAATGGAAAGTTAGGCCATGTCCCGATCAAGGAATCATGTTTGTCATTCACAAGTTGGTCAAACTCGTAACAGGTCATTTCTATACCCTGTATGCAATGCTAAACTGGTGTGCACTTCCTTTCTATACCCTGTCAAAATCTATGTAACAGGCAAAATGAATGCAAATTCCAGCCACAAAGAGTATATTCTAGCTTGACGTCGAAATCTAATACTACTTAGTCGAGGGAAAGCTATATCAGTTGCTTCTAATATTAAAGAACACAAATTTCAATTGCCAAATTCTCCAAATGTTATTGTTATTACTATGATATAACTAAGAAGTAAAGCATGGACAGTAACAATGCACAACATTATTAACTTGATCGTCGCCAATTGAAGCGCCAGAGTGGCCCAAAGCCCAAGGCCCAAGCTTGGACCCCTTGGATTCCGGGTATTGAGTCATTCCGTACGAAACTGATTGGCTTCCGCTCCAGTTACCCCGCCAAGCCCAATACTCCTTGCGCCACCAAC
Organism: Drosophila kanekoi; assembly: GCA_037075305.1. Lineage (NCBI taxonomy): Eukaryota > Metazoa > Arthropoda > Insecta > Diptera > Drosophilidae > Drosophila > Drosophila kanekoi. The sequence continues at coordinate 502,461 of JBAMCE010000043.1, read as the reverse complement.
GATCTTTGCAAGGGATCACAGATAACTCCATGTCCAACCAGATGCCTGTTGGGCATGGCAAGGTGTTGGTGGCTAAGACTTTCAGGCAATCTCTGCGAGTTCTTGTGCACAATAGAAGAAAAGCCTATCGAAACGCTCAAATCATAGAGGGTATCAGATGCGTCGAGCACCTAGATGCTATGAGGTGCTTAGCAGAGTTCGAGGGGAAGCAGGAAACAAATCTCTATCTTTTTACTGCAAATAATGCCCGACATATGGAAGACAAACACCCAACGGAGACCACAGAACGCGCCCTCAAAACACAATCAAGGTTATCAATCCTCATCATTGTAAAGGTCAGGATAGCAAAAATAACAGAATTCCTTTGCATAATCATGAACGAAGCAGCCCCCAACGATCACGGCCGTGCCCCTACATCAACTAAGGGCGGAAAAACCAAAGGTCAACGAAGTTTTATCACTACAAATGTTTAACGAGATCAACATAAATATCACAAAAGAACTGGAAGCCCTCAGGAGCAGCAACACAAGTACGAAAACCGTAAACATGAAGCTCTCGGTAATGATGATAGTATAAGTTGTCCGGATGCTACTCGAACGGAAGCCAATGGAGCACTCCAACACAACCCAAGCACGCTAATCCATCTCATCCGAGGAGGACAACAATCAATAGAAAGCTCATGCAGCCGGCCCAAGGAACTCGACCAGACCCACCTGGGGGAACAGCTCCGCTAGCCATAACGAAAGTTATGTTAGGGACAACTCCCAACAAAGGGGCAACAACAATGTTCCATCTATCATGCCAAAAGATAGTAATTGTGTCTAACATTATAAATAGATACTTAAAGATACAATCAAAAAGATACGTTGAGGAAATTCTCAGCCAATGCATAATAAGACTAAAAGCTTAACTAACTAACTATATCGAGGAGCAACATTTTGAAAGCCAATGCAAATTGTTAACACGACAAAAAACAACCAATTAACAATACGAATTAATGCCTTATTACCAAGGAATAAATCCAAATGGGGTTCCCATAGACGTAGCTTGAAGCAAAAGATGCCAAAAAGATGGAAAATGTCACGCAAGAAAGAAAAACTAAGAAGAACTTGTTAACTGAACACATTAACGAAGAGCAAGATATTAAAAACTAGAAAAACGAAACTATAAAACTAAATTCCCTTGTCGCAATATTGAAGTTAACAAACAACCCTCGCTTGCTAGTTCCCATACATTTTTATAGCTACCCTCGCATGGACCTCGAAGTAGTTGCTGGCAGCGTGACACCTGACTTCGGCAGCTTCCCCTTTGGCTTTGGCTTTAGTTCACAGATGGAAGCTTTGCACCCTAATCGTCCCAGGAAGACATTTGCATTCATAGCACTCTGTTACAATCTAATACATTGACAATAGACATAGGCACAACAAAAAACAAAGCCCATTTTGAATTAGATGAGGAAGACATTTCCAAAAACTGACCCCACTTGACTTGAACCCGACAGGAGCAGCAGAATCGATCGAAGGAAGGACCTTGATGTGGAAATTAGAAAGTGATAATAAAAACAGAATCAAACGGATCCCGGTTGGAAACTGAGAGTGCGTTGGGTGACTTGGTCTATACAAAACATGTCGATACGAATCACGTAAGATTGATTCAAATCCGTCAGGATGAATTCAAAGCCCTCTCGTATCCCAAGTGTCCCAAGTGCCCCAATTGGAACACAGTTGTGGAACTCTTCTCTGAGATCGAGCAGTCGTGGAACTCTTCTCTAAGATCGAACGTCCAGAGGCAGTCCGGCAAGTTACTGTCTCAGCCCCTCTCTCTCTCTCTCTCTCTCGCTCTCTCTCTGTGTGAAACGAAAAGCCAATCGAAGAGCCTAGAAGCCACGAGCCAAAATACAGGCATACAAATACAAATTCCATTGTCACCAAGCGAACGGCTTGAAGGGGCAGCTGCGATGAACTCCACAGGGGACAGACGAATTCGAGACAATCCGCCGGTTAACATAACATTATGTCAGCAGGATATGTATCTTCATTTGCATTGATTATGGGCTCCTGGGCAACAATGAACATCCCACACCAATACGCTAGAAACATCAATAGATGGGGCAACTTCTCAAAGGTATTAGCTGGGACTCTGATGAAAGAGAACATGAACAGGAACAGGAACAGAAACAGGAGCTGATTACGTTTGAAAAACAGAAAAGTGAACATCAACACAAAAACGTAGAACAAGTTAACTCACAAATATGGGAATTATTAGCCCGGCAATATTCGACTCCAATGATTTGCCAAAACATTGTCAATGAGCGCTCGACCGATATACGAGACCATCTACGAAAATGTCAGCGATTTTGGGAAGTAGAGCTAGCATATACTATAAGAAAATATGATCATTAGAGTTAGTTTTGGGCAATCTACCAATAGCTAGAGCTTTTAACTATCTTAATTAATATACTATATAGAGTGAGAGATGCTTCCTTCTGCCTGTTACATACTCTTGCACAAAACTCTAATGGGAACAGGTTCATGGGCAATTTAAGATTGTGTTGATCGGAAAGTATTATATATGTTATCATCAGACAATAACATCTCATCTCATCTGTCAATCAGGTATATATATATTACTAATGAGCATCAGCTGCCAAATGAATAGTCTTTGTTGTTGTCCCTCGTAATATATGCTAGAATACACGAATGTGTATGTATGTTGCTTTCATTATACATCAGTAAGTAAAATAAGTATTAGAATTAGTTAATTTAAGAGGCACGTCAATATAATCTCTAGATATTCATTCTAATATTGCTGAAGTTTTATCTTGTCCGTCATATTTGTAGCTAATAATTCATTCACTTGAAATAATGTAATGTAGAAATCAAAAAATTGTTACTTGACTTTATGGTTTATTCAAAATTATACAACCAAATTTCATTAGTGTATTGCATTAGGTAACATCAAAAGTAATATGCACCAATATTTTATCATTTTGTTTTGTTTTCATTTTTGTTTTTACTTAATTCAATTAAAGTCTTCAAGGTTTCAATCAATGACTAAGGCCCATGTATTGAATATTTAGCTACAAAGTGATCTTGACAATTATTAATCAATAAGTTCATTAGATTAGCATTAAAATCTGAAAAATCGATTTAAGTTAAGTATGCAAACAGACCTAAATGTCTTCGTCTATGTTATTGGAGAGCAATTTGGTTGTCTTGGAAGATTTGAATTCAATAACTTTTGCATTTTGGTTAAACGCAATTGATTCGATTAGATGTAAGTAACCTACTCTAGAAGTTTAACAAGCGGATGGCACTGAATCGGAAGATTTTTGGATATATGTATGTGTGTATATAGCTCGAACCCCTAACGCTTGACCCTTGGCACACACAAAGGTCCAGAGATACCTTAAATTACGATTTGCTTACAAACAAACAATGAATATGAAGAAACTAATATTATATTTCGATGTTTGTTTTTGTTTAAGTTAAAATTACCCCTAAACGATTTAAGATGGGTTGTTGAAAGAACAAGAAATTATACTGAAATCGAGATTATAAGCTTTGGAAGGATTTCTCTGTAATGTCTATGAAAATTTCTAAGAGCAAACAATGATGAATTGTTCGTTTTGGAGGCCAATATGACAAGACTAGAGATTATGATAAAAGTGGAAAACTTTTTTTGATTTCAATTGAGATTTGAGTATGGTTTTAGGTAAATTCCTATATCTGGTCGTATTGGAAGTGAACCAAATAGCTATTTCGGCGGAATCGTATTCAAAAACTAATTCTTTGGATATATGTAAACATAGTTTAAGAGCATAGATTAAATAATTGATAAATATTTAGTTCACCAAGCAACGGCAGGTTATTTTCTTCAGTTTCGCCCTAGATCTAAGCGAAAGATATCCCATAACTGCCAAAGGAACGCCCATTTGAGAATTGGGAACGTATATTTTTCGTTTTGCAAGATATCTGAACGAAAACTAATCAAATTTCTGCCAGGGTATACAATCTTCGGTGTGTCGATAGCAAGTCTTTTCATTGATTGTGACAATAGCATGCAGGACAGAAGGTGGAACATGAGAGCTTGCACCTTTCGCACGCAACTAATTAACTAAACTGTAAAAAAAAAGTGTCTTAAAAAAAAAGCTTCATTAAAGTAGTTGTTATGTACTTATTTGTTGCAGAGGGGGGTGCTATAAACCAAATGTAACTTGGCATGCTTTTTATGTATATAATAAGTTGAATCGACAAGAGAGACGAGCCCGAAAAACCAAACATAATTAATCAAGCCGTGAAAGAGTGGCAAGAGTTGTTGTTGTTGTTGTTGTTGTTGTTGTTGTTGTTGTTGTTAGGATAGCTTATAGATGTTAGGTTCGATAACTATGGTTATTGGTAAAATCAATTAATTTTAAGTAAAACGCCATAATACTTCTTTACTTAGTTCCAGCATAAAAACTACATTCTATTCTAGAAATATTCTACTGAAAATTGAAATTGTCATTGTTCCATTATTTGAACATCCTATATGTCTGTCGTTGTTGTTCCGATCGTTAGTCGGCAGGTTATCAATCAAATTGAATTGCTTTTGATTTGATTGAACAAAACTAAAATTGCAGTCTACATCGCAAGTTCTTTTATAAGCTATATTATCTAATTCTATTAATTGCTTGCCGTTTTTGCTGTCTTTTTCATGTATAAAATGTACTGTGGTACATGTGTATCCTAATCCGGTTGATGATAGTAACGATGAACGCAGTCATTCCACAAGCCCGAACTGGTCTTGCTCAATTGGTTTCTTAAGCCAACTGCCAAGATCCTCTCGCTTGAATGCAGAAAACAGCTCTTGCTTAGCCGTCTGCAATGCAAAGTGTGTTTGTTGTGGAGACAGATATATCGAAAACAAAACGAATCTCATTTACCTGATAATCCTTGACGTCCGCCTTGGTTTCTCCGTAATCTTTGGTTACCTTGCGATTCGGCATGCCCGGCAAGTTTTTCATTAAGAAGCCATATTTATCGAAGAACGCTTGTTTTGTAATCCTTGACACTTGACCGCCAATGGTTCGACCGGTCAGCGAATTCACCACCTCCAGTTCGGTGTCTCCGATGGTCCAATTGATTCCGAAGTTTGGAGCTTTTGCCTGATTTCGCGGCTCTGCAGATGTAACCAGCGCAAGGCGTGGCTTATTCAAATGATACGGCGGCGGCAGGCCCTGTATTGATTTTTCAATACGTCCGCACACAGCACGATACATATGCTCGGGGTGCAACAAGCTGCCCAATACAATGGAATGCAGGTACACTGGTTCGATAATGGCGGACAACAGTGAGCCCTGAATACCCACAATGTTCCAGCGTGCAATTTTATCCGAACACGACATTGTCAGCAAACGTTGGCCCTGTGTGCATGAAATTTGATTAATAACCGAGGCTTATAGAAACGCAAACAAGAACTTACCTGCAGTACGCCATCCCATGTTTGGATTCCATCACTGCTCTTAACTGGTATTGTTCCTTCTCCAGATTCGATTTTCGTACGCAACTGTCCGCGTGCTTTTCTATACGTTAGTAGTAATTAATGTTTATATTGCCAGGATTTGGTTTAAACCACGGTAGCCAAAAATTATGTGAAAATCCAAAAGCAGTTAGTTGCATGTGATTATTGGCAAGCCAAGAACAGACAAAAGAGGTAAGTTATAATTAAAAAGTGAACCTCATTTTCTAAGCATAACAAACAAATCTGATATGCGTCTACCTTCTGCTCAGAAAAAAGACACACACACACACACAAACTGCAAAATAATCAAATCAATATCGGACTTCTTTCGAAGATACAACAGAAAGAATACGTCGCTTTTTTAAGGACATCATGAACATGACTTGGTGCTATTCATATTCATGTTCGTTTGCCTCGTTTATGTGTGAAGTATCCTTTATTTTCGACTATATCCTTACGATTTTCAGTTTCCAAAACGGAACAATATATTATATTGCCGTGAATGGGAATGGACGGTCGAACATTCAATTCTTGTATGACAAGAAGTCAACTATATGGGTCATGTGAAGAAGGTCGCCCTTTTAATGGGGTTAAACAGTTCACAGTTTACAACTTTTGTATGCAAAACCAGGATTTAGCTTCGAACATTTTAAATCAAGTAAAAACTGGTCCAGTCGGGTTGTCACAATGCCAATTTACTAGATAGCCCGAGTTATACACAACACATCAACTTGCAGAGCACTTGATGCTGTGCCTGTGCCTAGCCTTCTCTTTGCGATCTCTATTCAAGAGCCATGCCAATTGTTCTAAGACTACGATCGCTTGAATATGTAAGTATGTACCAAAACGGGAAGGAATATTAAAATTAGACGACCATTCGCAATCAATGTATTCTATACGAGAACCTATAACCTGCTCGAAGTTCGATGTAGTTCTTTACATTCTTGTTCAAGACAAGCCCGAATAATGACATTTAACGGAATGGGAGGACATAACGAATTAATAGCATACTCGTCCTCATATACGGGAATATGAGACCCGCTCAGCTCTTCGCTTGTGGTCGCAGCAGATTCCTCCTTAGCCATAATAGCCCATCTTCGATGAATTGAGGGCAGAAGAAATGAAGCACATATTAAAACAAACTCTATGAATTGAAGATTTTCACATTTGTATACAGTCAAATTTGCTGCGAAGAAGCGTTGAGAAGAATTTGGAACGTCGCGATATACCACATAACAAATGCTTTTGGGAAAACAGTTTTGAAAAAGCGACGACAAATTTGCAGACATTGCAGGAACGCATGGGAGCTATGTGCTATACATCTTGTCAAGTATTGCGGAGGATAAAGCCCGAAAGCGAAACTGAATCTCATCTATTCGGTACGTGTTAACCCACATGCACCTGGCTAGTACTTCTATCTCTGCCCAGTTACTCATCAGGAGAAGATTGCGTTCCATTTGCTTGATCTTAGACAGAATTCCTAATACTTTTGACAATCTTTTGCTAGCTATGACTGAAATAGTATTACGTAATAATTTGTTTTTGTTTTTAAATGTTAACAGCTTTTGAATGAATAAACATGTTTATGGCGACAAAATACTATGATGCACAGTGTACTAACTGTGTACTATGCGCACAGTGTACCACAGACCAGGGAGAAAGGACTTTCTGACTATGGAGCTTTAGGCTCGAAGAAAACTACAACCCTTGGTCATAAACTGGAAAACTTTGAGTTTGGAGGAAGAAAGACCAGAGAAATTTTGGAAACTCAATATTCCAATTGGTATATTGATTTGGTTTCAATACTAAACCCTTTTCTAGACATTCGTTTGGACTGAAACGTGGACAAAGGCAATTTGTCGCAGTTTCGTAAAGGTAAACAAGAGCCTCATTTGAATAGGGGTTTTTTTCTTTTCAAAAGTTGTTCTAATTAATGTTTTATAGTTTTTAGTAGTAGTATTTAAATAAGTGTTGTACCAACCTATTTGGATGCTTATCAACACCAGTGTCGTTTTCGTGAGGACTAAATATCCGTGCATCCCCACATGGTGCTGTATTTATATACAAATGGAAATGTACCCCGGATTTTAGTTTATAAGGGTATTGCCCGTCTGTATTCCTCACGAAAATCGACTGATATGCTGTTGCTATATATCAGGAAAAAGTAAACAAGAATAATCAAATGTATATAAATCAAAGTTAGGTTTTGTGTGTTTTCAGTTGGAATATTTTGATGCTGCTCTTAACTACGAAAATATATATATATATAAATATATATATTAATGCATACATATACATATATACACATATATATATACACATATATGATATATATATATATATATATATATATATATGTGTATGTATGTATACACATTTGGTTGGTTTCCGGCGGATCCTTAAGCTTATTCTTACAAGATACGGTTGGGCGGGCGGACTTTTCTTAACATCTGAAGCCAATTGATTCGAATGGACAACAATTATATGAAAACAATTTAAGAATATTATATTCGTACATATACATATACAGTTTGCTTAGTTTACAGTCGCGAAGTTCAAATGCCGCATCCGCCCCCAACAAAATATGCTTAAAACTAAATCGATTGGAGATCAAAGTTTATGGTATTCAAATCAAATTCGAACTGATAAACAATATAATTTGTATCAGGCAAAAACGCACACTAATGCTACATAACAAGTATACCGATCATAAAAAAATCTATCATTAACAATTAAAAAGTAACCAACATTAGCTTATAAATATGCAGAGTTAAGTTTCTGTACATTTTATCAAATCTTTCCTATATTTCCAACTGCGAGCAGATAAGAATGAGAAATTTCTTTTGTGTGTGGTATTGTGGCTGAGTCGAGAGTGCCCGACTGAGACATACCCCTTACAGTTACCTTAGTATGGTTTCTTAACTCGTGCAATGGAACAGTAGGTTAAGACAGAGATCCAGCCAAGGTTACAGACACACACACACACACAGCACAGTTTGTCGACAGTCACCTGGTGTGTACACTTAACCGAAAGAAGAAAGAAACCCAATTCGTATAGCCAGACTTAACCAGGCCAAATGACAATTGTTCGGTTACATATATGTACACAAGTTGAAGGAACACAATCATTGTGACTGTTGAAAAGGCCAAATTCCAGCATAAGATAGAATATTATGTGGCAAAATCTTTGAAACTTTTGATATGAAGTCTCCAACTGCTAAATTTCGTTTTGGAATAGGCTGAACTTTGAGTTTGCAGAAGCTACAATTGAATTCTCTGCTCATTTGGCATTCGATTCTTTTCTTTGAACATAACCGATTGTCGATTTGCTGTGCTTGGTTTCGGTTTATGAGAATGTACTTAGTTTAACGAGCCATTTATTTTGGACATTTTGCTTACGATATAATTGTTGGCGCATTGGCCCATTTTACATTCATTGTCATTGTTCATTTGTTCATTTTCGTTTTCATTAATGCCTAGAAATATGTATATATGTATATGTAATATCACATAGTAAATCGTTTATTCTTTGTTAATAGATAAGGCATTTAAGTTATTAACTCGGTTATTGTTTGCCAAAATGTAATTAGATAAGGAGCAACTACTTTAATGGAATGGCATGCTATGGAAATCGTATTGAAAAAAGTTAGCTAGCTGTACAAGTTATTTACAAACTTAGGCCAAAGTGCCCAAGTGAACGTATTGTGTGTTCGGCATAAAGCTGAACACGACAAATGTTTCAGATATGGCTAATTATGAGAGCATACCCTGATTACACTGGAGATCAAGTTGAGCATACAGGTATTTAAGAAGACAACGCCTGGATACTATTTCAGCATGCGAATCATTCAGTACGGCCCCATTAACGCTCATGTGCTCGCCGCTGACGCACTTTGTGCCCGTTGATACTGAAATGACCTGTAAATGGAACAGAGCCGAGAGTTAGAGTTATCAATGTTTATAATTTCGTACTTACTTTTGCTTCGCAAAAATTCATGTTCTCTGTCATAACTATGCCGGCCAGCACTTTTCGACGCGAGTACGCCTCCTGGCCCTTGATAACTTCCATGAACTTTTCCAACACCAAGCGTCCGATAGTGTCCGCATGTATTTGCGGTAATTCCATTGACGATGACTTGTCATCAATTGGCAATGGGGCATTCTTCTGTGGCGCCATCATCGGACTATAGGAAATATTGCACAGCGATGCGAGCGCGGCTTTGGCGGCTGCATTCTTAGCCAGTTTCTTGGAGGGACCTAAATACCATTAAGCATCTGTTATCCATAAATCCCAAGCAATCATTTAGCGATACGCACCTGTGCCGTCAAACTTCTTATCGTTGATAGTGACCGTCATTTTGAAGCGACAATTGTTTTGGGCCCCGTCAATATTCATGCATTCGAAGTTAACATCATTAAACAGTTCGTACAACAACATTACAGGGCCTTTATCTGGCACTTTTTTCTGTCCGTCTACGGCGATCGTGTTCTTTGTGGCATCTAATGATTGGAAAATCAATTATTCGCCTTGTATTGGGCAACAATGACTCCTAGAGCACCTAGCTTAGGCATTTAATCTAGTATATCGCTTTGAGATTATAATATATTCTTGAATATTTCAAAGATCTATGCTCTTTACATAAATATTATATATAATTGTATGTACATATACAAAAAATAAACAAATCCTGCTTTGTAAAAGATCATTCATAAATGCAAATCACGATTTGTATTGAAACAGTCGAAAGCATAAGATGTTCGAGTAGATCACAAAAACATAAGCATTAAAAACGATAAAGAAAGGCTATCTTCGGCACGCCGAAGATCTAATACCCTTGCAGACCCAACCTATGCATAATGCTGGTCAAGATATCTAGATAAGCAATAAAGATTTGTAATCAAGAACCTACTTTTCGACCGATTGTTCCTATGCCAGCTATATGATATAGGAGTCCCATGTTGATTGGATTTTGCATATATATGAGGCGCATAGTTCAACTGATGAATGCCTAGTTTGGTCAAGATATCTTGTTATGCAACAAAGTTGTTCATACTTGGACCTACTTTGCGAACGATCTTTGCTTTGCCAGCCATATGATATAGTCTTCCGATCCTGCTGCTTTTGACATATGTGCTGCGTACAACAGAGGGAGAGAGAGAGAGAGAGAGAGAGACTTCTGCAAAGTTTCCTTAAGATAGCTTTAAAGCTAGACTAGTCCGCATAGGAACAGACAGACAGACTGACGGACAGACGGACATGGCTAGATCGACTCGACTCTCTTGATACTGATCAAGAATATATATACTTTATGGGCTCGGAGGTGACTCCTTCTATGCGTTACACAACTCGCGACAAAATTGCAATACCCTCTGCAAGGGTATAATAAGAAGTTTTCCAGCTAAGATTTCACTCAATTGAGTACACATGGGAAAACACTTTTCCCTTATTGGACTTCGTAGAAAACGGAAACATTTGAACACCAATGAAAAAACGCAAACTCACATAACATGTAATAATCATAGGCAAATCGAACTCGACAACTACGAAATAAGTTAAAATTACGAAATAAATCAAATCAATTAAGGCAAAACAAGTTAAAAAAAAAAAACAAATCAAATAAAATAAAAATAAAATGAAATCAAAAAAAAAAAGAAACATAAAATACTAATACTTGCTGTGGCTCATGCAAAAGATTTGTGGACGCAACGTGGATTGTTCAAGCGAGGTAAGGTTGGATTTCTTTGCAGGCAACATCAACGTGTATATCAGTTCGACTAATTTTGCTTTGGACACGTTTTCAATACCATTTTCAAGATGTTCGTCACTCGTAAAGTCCAAATTGCCGGCAGGCTTCAGCGGCGACAAGACTGCGCCGTCTTTAAATTGTATAAAGCTGCGCAACGCTGTGGCTGCCGCCTCGATGCGCGCCACCTTTTTACTGCGGCCTTGCCCCATATACTTTTGACCATCGACCTGCAACAAATCAAAGTGAGAACTTAGTCAACGTTCACAGTTTCAACAAATATCTTAGTTGACATATCATTTAGCCATTCATCAATTCATGTTTCGACCAGGTTTTACCTTGCAGCAGCATAATACGGTCTTCCGATCTTGATCTAACCCTCAAATGTATACATAAGTATATATATATCTGATCTTAAGGATATTGACGTCTTCTTCTGCATCTAACATAGATTTGCACGATGTAATGATGTAATGTTGTATACCCCTTGCAATCTTATATACCCTTTGCAATCTTATGTACCCTTTGAATGGATTCAGGATACTTAAATGATCCGAAACTTGCCATAAATGTGCTATAACTACGTCCTTATCACACTTTAAAGGCTTCACATAATAGAGGGGATATCATTATCAGTCTATGATCTTTAAAGAAAGCTAAGCCCACATATGTTTGACTCTAACTACAATAACCCTGGACAAGGCTGTCTTTAGAAAAGTATAAACAAGTAAGAGGTTCCAGTCGGGAGTGCACGACTAGTTGATACCCTGAACACTCTTCTGCCAACACCAAATGCAGCTATATATACTATTCTAGAAGCTATATGTCAAGTTTGAAGGATCTAGCTCTTATTATTTAGATTTCGATTTTTATCGATTGCATGAAAACGAGGCAAGTTATCGAATATTGGAAACAAACTCGATCTGCGCGGGCATTAGCAGGACCTACAGCTAAAAGCTTTCAAGTCTCTAGCTCTTATAGGTTCTGAGATCCTTGCGTTCATACAGACGGACGGACTGTCGGACAGACGGACGGACATGGCTAGATCGACTCGTCTATTGATACTGATCAAGATTATATAAACACTTTACGGTCTCGGAGATGCACAAGCACTCTTAAAGGATGCAAAAACTATTCGGAGTTAAATCCTCGCTCGAGAAACCTTTAAGAGCGAGAAGCACCAAAGGTGTGTGACAAGTGTTATGCAAACCACGGATTGTTTAAAGGTAAATGTGCAATGTCAACTGTGTGTGTATGTGTGTGTGCGTGTGTTAACTTACCTCAACGGAGATCGTAAATAACGGTGCATGCACTGGACCAGTCTGTGACTCTAATTTGTATATCAGTCCATGCCGTAATTCATTAAGCATTGCAACTGTATTTTTCGGCTGCGGTACGCGTTCCTTGCCAGATTTCTTTTTTGGCGGCACTGAAAAGCAAAACATTTAAGCATATTAGATGTTAGGTTCGTTCTTTCAGAAAACTTTACTTGAATCAACTTTGATTTGTGTCGACTTACCGGCATATTTGGGCATATCATAGCGTCGCTTTTGGGGCGATTTGCGATTGTAGCCGTTCATGTTTGCCTCTGTCGATGCAGTTACAACCTGTGCCTTTATAAATATGAAGTTCAAATGCAACGATTTAGTTATATTCGAACAATGTTATAACAACTACTTCTCAATGTAGATAAACAGAAAGCATTACAGTACAACATTGACATTCAGACAGACATACATACATACATACATATACAGACTTTCGCCTTTGCATTAAATACTCTACGCACATACATATAATACATTAGTGCTATAGTCGAGATTACTCGACTATGAGAACGTGTTACTAAATGTTAAGTTCCATAGACCTACATTTGAATGTACTGAATTTCATCATTGCATTTTATCATTGCATTTCATATCCTAGACACATACACTGCTATGATAATGATATACGGGAGATATGCATACATATACATATACATAAATGCAGACACATAAGCACATACATATACATGTACATATACATATACATATGCACATACATATACATATACATATACATATGAACATACATATACATATACATAAATGCATATACATATGCATATAAATATACATATGTACATATGCACATACATATATGCACATACATACATATACATATGCATATACATATACATATACATATGCACATACATGTACATATACATATACATATGAGCATACATATGCACATACATGTGCACATACATATACACATACATACACATATACATATATATATATACATAAACATATACATGTACATATACATATATGCACATACATATGTATGCAACTACATATATGCACATACATATATGCACATACATGTGAACATACATACATATACATATACGTATGCACATACTATGCACATACATATACACATACATATACACATACATATGCACATACATATGCACATACATACATATATGCACATACATATATGCACATACATGGGTAATAACTACTCACTTTGTAATGGGAGGTTGGGGCTGGAATGCGACCCCGCTTTAGAGAGAAACGTTTTTTGGCAAAACAGCAAGAATCTGCGTACATCGCTCGACGTTGATAGAAAATCGCAGATCTTGGAATATCCATTGGACGATAATGTGATTTATAGCAAATACGCCTTGCATTATAGCATGCAAAATACATTGTTTAACAAATGTGAATAACACAATAATGCGACAATAATAATGTTGAAGTCAAGGAAACGACGAGGCAAAAAACAACAACAACAAAAAAAACGCGTCTTAATCGGTTGAGCGCAAGAATTCAACTGACTGCAATTAATTCAAATTGCACTATGAAGCCCATTGAAGCCCATTTTTGAGAAGTACGCAAATATATATGTATATATACATACATATATATTTATGTATATATTTACTCACATATATATGAAAAGAACTTATAAATCGCAGCGCTGTCAAGTGCACTTTAGCATAAAAACCCTATCGTGTATGCTGATGCTTAGCGGTTGATAAAACCATTGAAAGTGCCAACAAAAAATATGTATATGAAAATAATTTTATTCCTAAGGCTGCTCTAGACGGGAGTGCACGACTGCGGGATACCCTAAGCCAGCTGCTTTCTCGAAAGATATCCCACCTATACCTCGTCTATACTAATCCGGAAGCTACTTGTCAAGTTTGAAGGCTCATAAAACAGGATTTCGATATCGATATTTTCATCGATTACTTGGTTATCGTTATCGAATATCGGAAAGGTAGGCACTAGGAGAACCTAGAGCTAAAACTACAGATTCTCTAGCTCTTTCTGGTTCTGAGATCCTTGCGTTCATACAAACGGACATATGGCTAGATCGACTCAGCTATTGATGCTGATCAGGAATATATATATAAGTCGGAGATGCTTCGTTCTGGCAGTATACCCTTTCAGGGTATAGCAAAAGAAATAGCTGTGTGCATTCAATGAAATATTGAATTGATATGAAATCTATTTAATAGAGAATAATTTTTGATCCAATCCCGACAAAATGTATCTAAAATGCATAAATGCGATGCACGAATTGTGCACAGAACGTTATTCGACTTGGACGGAATGGAAGAAGATGAAAGAACAGACGAATACTAAAGGGCTGCAGCGTAATGAAGGCAACAGAACAGATTCGAAGAAGAAGTCGGAAGAAAGAAAGAGAGGGAAGAAAGAGAGAGAGAGAGGGAGAGAGAGAGAGGGAGAGAGAGAGAGGGAAGAAAGAGAGAGAGAGCTTGTCGTTGTGCCGCGACGCTATCCAACTTGCGAGTCGATGCACCTGTACGCGAAGTGTCAGCTGGCAGCTGCCAACCGAGCGACAGACAGTCCGAGTCGTCTGTTTAACAATAGGTTTCTACTAAATTAGACAACAAATGCGATGGCACCTGTTTTTGTACATTTCGCAAATTGGGATTTGTGCATTTCGTGCACAGAGCATGCGCCACAACATATTGACTGCAGAACGCGAGCCTTGCACTCAAATTTGAACTCTAGCATCGGGCATCTAGTTACATAACTACAACTGACTAAAAGCAGATCTTGTATTGGACTTAAAAACTACAAAGCTGCAAAGGTAATTACGTTTAATTGTTTAACTTCATAATGAATAATCGAATAATGTTCAGCCAATGCATGGGACCTGGCATTAAATGCATCGGGCCGCGAGCTGCAACCTATGGAATTGGGATATGTACAATTCAGAATGTATACGATATAATATGTTAATTTCTCATCGGAAAGACTACCTTTTGCTTACATGAATGGAGTTTATGTGCAATCGGAATTGAATATATACTCGATTCCTATATATACTGCTTGCATCGTTCATTAGTCTAATGAAAACTCCTAATGAAAACCAATCGAATGATGTCATCAATGAACAAGTGTAACTTGCTAAGAAACTATTAGCTAATGTGTTATGTGCAATAATATTGACTATCCCATTGCCCTATTGCTTATTTCCGATTTCTATATATACTGCTTGCATTGTTCATTAGTCTGATAAAAAGCCCTAATGAAAACCAATCGAATGATGATATCAATGAGAAAGTATATCTTGATAAGAAACTATTAGCTAATGTGTTATGTGCAATAATATTGACTATCCCATTGCCTTTTTGCTTATTTTCGATTTCTATATAAACTGCTTGCATCGTTCATTAGTCTAATGAAAACCAATTGAATGATGATATCAATGACAAAAGTGTAACTTGCTAAGAAACTTCTGAAGTTTGTGTTCAACAAAGGTTTCATCACATATTATTGATTATATTTATGTCGAAAATGATTCGTTTGACTTTTGACAAATCATTTACATCTAATTGACATCAAAAAAGAAACAACTCAAGTCTCCGCTTCATTCGAGAACTTTAGAAATCGTCAAATGCAACCTTTTGGTTATTTTCGTGGCATACTTGTGTGCTCGACTGTGGGCCAGCCGTCGACAATGTTGGCAACATGCCCAAATCAATAGTGTGCTTTTGTAATGCTTCTCAGCGAGCGTTCAAGTGGCCAGTGTTGGCTAACGTCGCTTTCAAAAAAGAAGCTAAAGCCAGTGTTGAAAACAAATTGAAATAAAAATAGCTAAATTTCTACAAACGATTGTTGAGATCGCAAGCAAAATACAGATAAGTTATAAAACTGACAAATAAATCCAAGATCGAAGCGAAATTGACGAAATTGACGGACAATATGGATAAATAATGATAATTATTATATAATCATGCTTGGCTTGACCACATCTGAGTAAACATTGATTGAATATTTGGTAAATTGTGCTCAAAAAAAAAAACAATAAGCAAATAAATCAAATTTTGATCAAAAACAAAAAAAACAATTCGAAAGTTCTATGTGCATGCATGCGACATTCCAATACGAAAAATGATAGACATAAATACATATATTGCGTTTGTACAAATGCCAACTGCGTTTATGCCATGAAATACGCAATAACTCGAATGGAAATAGACTTAGTTAGCATAAACGCAGTTGGAGTTACATAAAAGTTTTGTGTCTACTTACATGCTGCACAAAATTGTTATTGACGCTGTTTAGCATGATTTTCTTTTTATCCCAATTCAAATATCTCGTACTTTAATCGATTCTCTTTATTATTATTTAACTTTTTGTCTTCTCCAGTCTCGACTTGTTCGTTTCCTATTTATGTACTTTCTTTGTACTTTTTTTCTTCTAGCGTGAATAATATATTCATATATAGAGTTTTTTATGAACTTATCTTTTAAGTTGTCAGATTTTTAGTTTCTACTCATTAATTTAAGCTAATATTTATGTGAATCTAAAACGAAGTACAAAATATTAAAACGTTTCAAAATAATAATAGAAAAAACTATGTGTGTGTGTGTGTGTGTATCTCAAACTCAAGTACATTTTTGTATCTAGGCTATTTATATTTTTTAATGGTGCATAAATTGTATATATGTATAAATGATTGCACGGCCGTGATTACATTGATTAACTGTTTGTATGTATTTCATAATACTTCTTTAGGGGGTTTTCAGGAAATTGATTAACATGAAACGCGCACGCATGAACGCACACATACGCACATACGCACAATGTACGTGCATAGTCATACGTAACTGCAATTTGTGTAAAAATGTGTGAAGGGTAGCGCGAGAGAAGGGCAGCTTCTTGCCTCTCACATTCACACATTCTCACAGTCTCACAATCGGGAGAAGAGTTTGGGGCATAGTTTAAGATTCAGCTAGCATTTGATGTTTGTTGAAAATTTTTAACTCTAGCCGAATTTAGCTTGAAAATAGCTGAGCAACAGCACCGTTATACGCGTTTTTAGCTACATACATACATACATATATAAGAGTTAACGTCGACGCAAGCAAGCAAAGGGATATGTGCACATTTATACACATCTAGGTTTGGGTCCTTGGGTCCGAGACTTACATACATACATACATACGTACATATGTAACATGTTTAACTGTTCCATTTGCACTAACTACTGTTGACTAAAAGAACGTAACAACTTATTGGTACTGTTTATAGCTCATATTTGATAAACAAACGTTATCGGCAGGACACAATTACATTTCAACACTGTTTTGACTGTAACATACTATAACTGTTTCAAGCTAATGTTGTATACAACAAACAAATGCTAAGAAGAAGCACGAACAAAAATCCTCTTATACATATACATACATATGTCTGCATGTATTTTACACATAATTATGTTTTCGATGGCAAACTAACTCAAATTTAATTGCCATATTCACCAGAATTCGTACATATGTATATATGTGTGCACGTAGTGTGAACCTTCCCTTATACATACACATATGCACATACACATATGCGTATATGCTTTTGTTGATGCTTTTTTCGCTAGTCACACACACACATACATACATACGTATGGAACTATGCATGTTCTGTATACACATATGAATGTATGAATGTACTTGATTTGGTTGATTTTTCTGCTTCTTTTTTCTTTCATTCTTTTCGTTTTTTGTGTGTGTTGCTACTGCCTACCTTACTTGTATTTTGTAGGAGCTCTAATTATTGATTTTTACGTCACATTTTTGTTTCGCTTTGCCATTTTATTGAAAACGCACTCCGCAAATGAACGAAAAAAAATATCTCACACACCTTTGCCACAAGCAGCGTAACTCGGCGGTATTTGGCCGCGTCGTTCAGCGATTTGTATTATAAGGCAAATCGCACACAGTTAAAGTTCTTTCGTAACGTAACCGCCTGATAGCCCACAAAGAACAAGACCGACTTAAGTTAATCAAGACTTTTTGTTTTAGTTTTATAAAACACACGCAGGGATGTCTGCGTTGCATAAAAATATCGTATCGATACTTTTCGTTTTCATTTGAATGGGCTGTATTTCAATGTGTTATCGATAGTTGTGTTAATGCTGTAACACTCGTCGATACACAAACAATCTTAAACGCCTCCAACTTTGCCGGTAACATTTCATTTACAAAGTATTTTATTATTATAAATAAAGTGTTTGGACTTTACTTGGATTAGGTTTACTTATTGGCAGTATTTTGGGGAAACCTTCAAACTCAATTCAGAAACCATATCAAGAGTTGTGATATTTCAGTGCATATGCTCCTGTGTTTGTATGTCTGTATGTACGTTTGCGCAATTACTGCTGCTTCTTTTTGCATTAATACGTATGTATGTATGTTTGCCTAAATGTGTGTAACCTACATATGCATACATATGTATATATGTATACATATGTATACTCTGCATTGTCCGGCGAGCTGAGTTAGCCATTGTCCAAGGTAGTGTCATGCCAGCGAGCAATTTGTTGTGTTACCGCCTGTAAGCGGGGATGCCAGATTGCAGAAAATGGAACAAATAAAAAATTAGCATAGCCTTATAAGCATATGATTAAAGATTTGCTCTATTAATAGTCTTAAGTTAAAACAATTAAATTTATGCAGTTGGTCGTAATCGACTGCGTAATATTCGATGACAGTCCAAGAACAGCATATGAGGCTACCTGACCAGTGCGTTAAGAGGTATCGACAAAGCATATGCCACAAAAAAGTTCAGATAGCCATGTTAACATTAAAGCGCCACCTTTAGGCCATTTGCACAACATTTACCACGCGTACTTGTATGTGGCACATTTTTTGCGAGTGCCCAGACTTTTGGTCTCTATGAATTGTGAGGTCACACTTTCGGTAAATTGTACGCGCGATGGCAGCACTGGATTTGACGATCGAAAGAGACTCAAAAGCACATTTTAAAAGAACATTAACACATATCTTTGCCTTAAAATCAGAGATATCTTTTTCAGGCTGTAACGGCAAGTCGATTTAACTTTATCTGCTCAGCATCATTTAACTTGACCGTTATCGGTCCGTAGAGATTGGGCTCGTATATCTGCACTTTTCAAACCACTTTCATAATTCCACTCCATTCGTTCCAAGATCATCGTCGCGGAGGGCGTCAGCATCGGCAATGCGATCCATCTGAACACGAATCCGCAATCGAATCTGAATCCGCATAACGATGATCGACTAATCGGATGACGATGATATCAACCTATATGCCAAGTATCTTGAGCGAGATGTATGTCCGATGTTCAATCAATATTGATTGATTGATGTTGTGGTCCGATCCGGTTCCGGTTCCGCCCTACGTACAACCTGCAAAGAAAGGCTGTTAAAACTGAGATACTAGTTTGCTTAGAATAGGACAGACCGAGATGTACATATGTCCGCTGTTCAATCAATATTGATTGATTGATGTAGTTGGCCGATCCGGTCCCGGTTCCGACCTACGTCAACCTGCAACAGAAACGGACTCTTACGACCGAAAAAGTAGTTTGCTTAGAATAGAATAGACCGAGATGTATGACCGATGTTCAATCAATTTTGATTGAGATCTTTCCACGTAATGCCCATTCATGTACAATACACAAGATTGGGCTTTTTTCTTATCAATTTTATTTTGTTCAAATTTTCTTATATTCGTTTTATGAAGAATTATCACACTAAAAAGCAACTCATAATAAATACGTACAATTATATACATACATATATGTATGTATATGTATATGTATATGTATATGTATATGTGTATGTATATGTATATATGGTGTATATATGTTCTTGTATGTTGTATGTATATACATATGTATATGTGTGTGTAAGTTTTTCCTTGTTTCGTTTTTATTTATTTTTTTTGTGTTTACTTTTTAATGTTTTTTTTATTTATTTTTTTTTGTGTTTTCTCTTTGTTTTACAAATATTTGTGAATATATTGTTTTGTTCATTATTCTCGTTTGCGGTCTATATATTTCATTAAAAAGCACTTATGTATCCTTAAATGTTAATCGTTATGTATATTCCTTGTTCCTTATAGCTTCATATATATTCTAAGCATAAAGATAAATATAATCATCAAGTTCAAAAACGATAGTTGCTTCTTCTACAATCGAGCGTGTATAGTATACAGTTATCGATATCGGTATCGTTATCGATAACATATAGTACACATTTATCGATATCGTTATCGGTATCGTTATCGATAACGATACCGATACCGATAACGATATCGATAAATGTGTACTATATTTCATGATTCAATTAGTTTGTTTCTCAGTTTTTGTTTCGGTTTTTACTTAATTTCAAATCAAGTAACATCTACGCGGAGAAAATGTCATAAAACTGGTCCATAGATTAAGAGGTATTATCATAGTGTGTGTGCCTGTGTGTGTGTGAGTGTAAGAGAGTGTGTGTGCCTGTGTGTGTGTGTGTGTGTGTGTGCCTGTCTATGTGTGTGTGCGAGAGAGTGTGTATGTTTGTTTTTTAAACTATATTGAAAGAAATGCAGAGTTTTTTTCTCCATAGTAAACAAATAAACAAATTTTCTTAAAAGGAAGAAACTTATGTGGAAGCTTATCTTCTTATAGAGTTGTCATGAATTACTTCTTATTTCTGGTAGACATACCGTGCTTGTGCTCGAACCCTCAGTTAGATTGCCAGACTCTACAATATAATTCTTATACTAACTAATTGAGTATTACGAAACTTAATAGGAAATGGAAAATGTAGCTAATAATAATAATATATAGGGTATACCGACTTGTCCAGCACAAAAACATGGACGAAGCGTCGGGCATATACCATAAAAAGACCAAAAAGAGCGCAAAATTGATCGCTCGCAAAAATTTATATGCGCATATTTCAATGCAAACGCAAAGAGAGCAACGACAAATTCCTTTCTCTCTCTCTCTCTCATTCTACAATTCTAACTGCGTGCACAGCGTGCATTTTCAAACGTAAACGCAAACGTAAATAGAAGAACAAGAAGGACGCGACTTTGCACAGCTGATGAGCGCTTGCAGCAATTGAGTAGAAGAGCGAGGCATAAGTCCTCTCTCCCTCCCGCTCTCTCCCCCTCTTCTAACATTATAAATGCGCTCGCATAGATACGTTAACTTTGCGACCTCACACAGCTGACGAGCGTGCAGCAATTGAATGCAAGAGAGAGAAGCTCAAATCCTTTCTCTCTTCGAGCCAATTGCTGTGCGCTCATCAGCTGTGCGAGCTGGTGTTATTCTTGTTCTTCTTTTTGTAGCAAGCGCATTTGAAGTGTCAGAAGAGAGAGAGAGAGAGGGAGGCTGCGTCTATACAATTAATGCATGCTGTTCTTGCTCTCTCTTGTCGTTTGCGTGTCGATCTCTCTTGTTGTTGTTCTTGATTCGTGTGCTACACGTTACGAATTTCTTGCTAGGATTTGGACCTCGCTCTCTCTCTCCCCCTCTCTCTCGCTCTCTTCTAGCATTCGGTTCAATGGCTCACAAGGAAGTTGTTTGCCGTTCAATTAGCCCGTATCACCCGTTTCCATCATAACTCGTTTGCAGGGTATACTAACTAAACGATCGACTCTGTTGTCGAAACCAATTTGTTTGTTGTTTTTTTTGTTAACGCTCTTGTATTTTGGCTGTTTAATTCGCGCCAAAGAGGGTTCAAGCTCATCGAGAGTCGTTGAACGGGGCTGCGGCATTGGCCACGAAACAACGACACGTTCCCCCTCACCGCGCCCCTCGCGCCCCTTGCTGTCTTCTGCTACATTAAAATAGGTATGTATAAACAAAGCCGAGCTTTGAAATTTTCAAATTTGGCATTCAAAATAGCGAAATGCAGTCAGTCAACGGAACAGTTCATCTCTCCCTCTCCCTCTCTCTCTCTCTCTGTGTCTGTATCTATCCCGTTCTCTCACTAGCTGCATCTCTCTCTCTCTCCCTCTCCCTTAGTAGCTGGCTCTCTTGCCGTTTGTTTACAATTTTGTTGTTGCTTTTCAATCATATTTGACCCCCAAAATGCGACATAGCCCTGAGCTGGGTCGCAGCAAAAGTTCAGCTAACCAAATCGCTTCAAAAGCAAAAAAGAGTATATATATATATATGTATATATACATGTATACAAATGGTATCTTTAGCAGTTGGATGATCTCATGGTATATGAAATACAAGGTTGCCAAGCGCCGCGCTTACGCATGCACTTATTATGCTCGGAACAAGCTCGGGCTTCCAAAAATCTTCGAAAATTTCCATAATTTGGTTGAAAACTAAGACTATATATCTTATATGTATATATATATCTTATGTATATAGGGTATTACATGGGCTTAAATACAGGGTATTTATGTCTATATCTCTGCAGTCGGCTTGCCAAGGCTATCTAACTTTCGATTATCGTTTGAATACAGCTCTGTGCTTGTGAAATATATCGATAAATTGCAGTTATCGCTTAGTAACTAAAATTGATTAGATTAATTGATCGACCATCGATGTTTATCGGTTTTCTTCCGAACGAAAAAATATCGATTATGCGATTACGATAGATAATTTCTTGACCGCATTTGGTTTCAATCGTTAAGTCAATGATCATTGTTGATTGCACATGGCAATCGATAGTTCTTACATCGATAGTTCTTAAAGACATCTGCTTTTAAGTCAAATTCGAAAGCTTCTGCTTCTGATCAAAAAATTATGAGTCGATAATCCTAAGTTGATCAGCAATGATCATTGTTGATTGCACATGGCAATCGATAGTTCTTACATCGATAGTTCTTAAAGACATCTGCTTATAAGTCAAATTCGAAAGCTTCTTCTGCTTCTGATCAAAAAATTATGAGTCGATAATCCTAAGTTGATCAACAGTGATCATTGTTGATTGCACATGGCAATCGATAGTTCTTACTTCGATAGTTCTTAAAGACATCTGCTTGTAAGTCAAATTCGAAAGCTTCTGCTTCTGATCAAAAAATTATGAGTCGATAACCCTAAGTTGATCAGCAATGATCATTGTTGATTGCACATGGCAATCGATAGTTCTTACTTCGATAGTTCTTAAAGACATCTGCTTATAAGTCAAATTCGAAAGCTTCTGCTTCTGATCAAAAAATTATGAGTCGATAATCCTAAGTTGATCAACAGTGATCATTGTTGATTGCACATGGCAATCGATAGTTCTTACTTCGATAGTTCTTAAAGACATCTGCTTATAAGTCAAATTCGAAAGCTTCTTCTGCTTCTGATCAAAAAATTATGAGTCGATAACCCTAAGTTGATCAGCAATGATCATTGTTGATTGCACATGGCAATCGATAGTTCTTACTTCGATAGTTCTTAAAGACATCTGCTTTTAAGTCAAATTTGGAAGCTTCTGCTTCTGATCAAAAAATTATGAGTCGATAACGCTTAGTCGATAACCCTAAGTTGATCAGCAATGATCATTGTTGATTGCACATGGCAATCGATAGTTCTTACATCGATAGTTCTTAAAGACATCTGTTTTTAAGTCAAATTCGAAAGCTTCTTCTGCTTCTGATCAAAAAATTATGAATCGATAACCCTAAGTTGATCAGCAATGATCATCGTTGATTGCACATGGCAATCGATAGTTCTTACATCGATAGTTCTTAAAGACATCTGTTTTTAAGTCAAATTTGGAAGCTTCTGCTTCTGATCAAAAAATTATGAGTCGATAACCCTAAGCCGATAACTCTAAGTTGATCAACAGTGATCATTGTTGATTGCACATGGCAATCGATAGTTCTTACATCGATAGTTCTTAAAGACATCTGTTTTTAAGTCAAATTCGAAAGCTTCTTCTGCTTCTGATCAAAAAATTATGAATCGATAACCCTAAGTCGATAACCCTAAGCTGGTCAACAATGATCATTGTTGATTGCACATTGCAATCGATAGTTCTTACATCGATAGTTCTTGAAGACATCTACTTTTAAGTCAAATTCGAAAGCTTCTGCTTCTGATCAAAAAATTATGAGTCGATAATCCTAAGTTGATCAGCAATGATCATTGTTGATTGCACATTGCAATCGATAGTTCTTACATCGATAGTTCTTAAAGACATCTGTTTTTAAGTCAAATTCGAAAGCTTCTGCTTCTGATCAAAAAATTATGAGTCGATAACCCTAAGTCGATAGACGATAAGAAAAAAAACGATTATTGATTAGTTCAGAGACTTCGGCAGTCTCTAGACGTTGGGTTCGAGCGAAGTAAATGAAAAGTACAAAATGATAAAAAAAACTCAAGATTCCAATGAAAACGCAAATCAACTAAATTCGATTTTTCATATATTATTGTTATATATATATATGTATATATATCGATAATATAGTTTATTATATATTGAAATATTAACTAAAATGGAAATAATTGTCATTAACATAAACATACCCTATAATATGCTATAAAGTACATCTAAAATTTGTCTAGTTAAACACAAAAAAAAAATAATACAAAAAAAAAAGAATTTGTAAACTTAAAGTCAATATTTTGTGTTTTCCAGATGGTAACAAGTTAAGCTTTACTTAGGACAATGCGCTTCGATCTTTGCCAGATTCTCTTCAACTTTTCTCTTCGCTTCTCTTTTTTGGCAATTTAAAGAGTACTAGAAAATCCTATCATGTATATACTCTTATACATATGTATATATATATATAGTATTCTGTGTATATGTATTTGTGGTTGTATAACTAGGGCCTCGGGCAGCTGGACCTCGGGCAGCTCGGGCAGCTGGAATTGCCGCCGCATTCTTTGGAACGTCGCGCCGCCAAAGTATTTTATAAACAATACAATTAATTATATATTAATATTAACTTAATAATTGCAACAATTTGTTGTTGTTGTTGTCGTTTTAAGCATTCTTTTTGTTTCTTATATATACATTTATAAATTTCTTTTTTTGAGGCGTTTTTTAATTCTTTTTTTTTTTTTGGCTCTGCAACTGAAGATGAAAACAAAGCGAAACACAAAACGAAAACGAAAACGAAAACAAAACCAAAAACGAAAACAAAAACGAAAGCTAACGGTTTTCATGCAGAAATTGCGAACTCAAATCAATGTAAGCTGCGTGCGAGCTGTGTAAAAGAGAGTCCGACACACTCTCACGCTCTCTAAAGCTGCGCTCTCGCAACGTAAGCTGCGTGCGTGTTGCAAAATGCAATGCAAGAGAGAGCGCAAGAGCCCGACACTCTCTTTTAAGCTGCGCTCTCGCAATGTAAGCTGCGTGCGAGCTTGTAAGCTGCGTGCGAGCTGCAAAAGAGAGCCCGACACACTCTCACGCTCTCTCTAGCAATGTAAGCTGCGTGCGAGCTGCAAAATGCAATGCAAAAGAGAGCGTAAAAGCCAGACACGCTCTCTCTCTCTCTTAAGCTGCACCCTCGCAACACTAATACTAAATGCTCCTCATTATATCTCAATATGCATGTATGTATATACATATATATGTATGCATGCGTGCATGCATGTGCATGTACGTACGTTATCTACATAGATCATGTGTTTTTGTTTTGGTTTTGGTTTTTGTTTTTGTTTCTTTCTCTCTTATTTTCGAATAACTCTTAAGCAAAAACTTAAATTTCTATCACAGCCATTTTTAATTTTTCGAAGAAAAAAATTGATTCTTTTGTTTGTTTTTTGTTGTTTTGCTTCTGCTTTTGTTTTTTCTTTCTCTTTTTGCTTTTTGCTTTCCCAATTACTGTTTAAAAGTTAAATACTTTATTTGCTTGCCATTTACTTTTGAATGCACTTTTGATTTGTTTTTTGTTTTTGTTTTTTGCTTTTGTTTTTGCTTTTGTTGCGTCAATATTTTAAAAAATTCTAATTGCACTTTTTGTATATTTAAATTGCTATTTAATAATCCATTTCACGTTTTCTTTACAATTTCTTTTTGTTCTTTTTGTTGTTGTTGTTGTTTCTTGTGCACACAGTTTGTTTTTGTTGTTGTTGTTGTTGTTTCTCTTCTAGTTCTTTGAAAGTTTAGCAAATTAGCAAAATAAAAAGTGTTGGAAAACCTTTTAGTTCTTTCTATAAAATGGAAAATGAAACCGTTATCCTGACGATGCCCGCCCAAGCCGCGCACGTGCCCGCTATCGCATTATGCATTGTGAGCGCAACAGTGTGACCGTTTGTGTTTTGTTGGCAATCAACCAAAAGCAACACAGTGTGACCCTGCTGCATGCAAGTGTTCGTCGTTCGTTCGTCTAGTCTAGTTACCGTTGTGTGTTGTTGTTTTACCGTTAATCACTGGCCTGCCACTTTGAGCGCATGTGTGCGTGTGCGTGTGTGTGTGTGTTTTTTCAAATATGATTTTGAGTGGTTTTGCGGTATTTTGATTGTTTTGAGTGGAATGAATGCATTGGGCTGGACGGCGCGGCGCCTTTGACTGCGGGGCGGGTATAGCAAAAATTCACGCGTTTTTTTTTCGTTCTCTTTCGTGTTCTTTTTTTTGTATTTTTTTTTTCATTTTTTGTGACTAGGAGAACGAAAACTTGTTTTTTTTTTGGATTTTTAAAAGTATTTTTTTAGTATTTTTAGTATTTTTTCATAAACAAAGCGCGCTGTAAAATAAAAAATAAACGCTAACGAAATTCGTTGCCTGGGTAAAGCGGCAGGAACTATTTCTTTCATTTCTTTTCTATTCTTTTTTTTTTGATTTTTTTGATTTTGTTTTTTTTTTGTTTTTGTATTTGAAGCAGCAAATTTTTTGCCGGAACTGAATAAAAATTGTGCCTTTGTGGAACCGTTGGGCTGTGCCTCGAAAAATGAACGCACGAATCAAAGGCTCAGCGAGTATTTTTCTTCTCTTTTCGAAATGCTGGAATGTGTGTGTGTGTGTGTGTGTGCGTGTGCGCGCGTGTGTGTGTGTTTGTGTGTTTAGCTGAGCATTGGATCGTGTTGCTTATAATTCGCAAGTCGTTTTAGCCCTAAATTGTTTAGTAGCTGGCACAATTGTACTTAAGGAATTTGTTGGTTTTTTCATTTGTTTGAGTTATTTTTGTTTGCGTTTTGTTTGCAGGCAAAAACTGACGCCTTACCCTAGCCCCAACTCCCCCCTCTCCCTCTCTGCTAAGCTGTCATATCAAGATTTGATATTTTCTTTTTTGACTACAAATTCTTTGATTTTTGTTGTATGTATGTGTGTGTTTGTGTGTCTGTGTGTGTGTGTTTCTTGTTCTTCTTATTTCATCGCGACTTAACCTAAAAACAAACAAACTGTCATTTAAGAAAAGTTTGTACAAAATTGCGAGACGTTTTATTGGCCGACTTTCAACAGGCGGCGGCTGATGTGTTGTTGGCCAAGTCGGCATTCAAATATGCTGTAATACTGAGACGACATGTGACAACACCGACTTGTTGCTGCCCTACCAAGCCCCTATAACCCTACACGCAAACCCCCCCCCTCCCCCTCCCCCCACTCCCGCCTCCCCCACGGACCTGCCCGCGCGTGTTTAGAGCCAACTTGTCGTGCTATTGGAGCTTAGTTCATAGCTTAATTTTAAGTCTTAGTTTAATTAACGCTTAACTAAACCTAGAAAACAAACTCTTAGCTCTTTTTTGTCTTGTGTAATTGTAAATGTTGTGTTTGTGTTTGTTGCTGCTTTTAGGCCAATTTGTGGTTTGTCCCTGTGAATGCGTTTTCATACATATAATTTAGGGGCTGGTCAAGAGGCTAGAGGCAACCTGTGCCCCCCCTCCCCACGCCAATGTTGCCCGCCTTACTGATACTTTCATGTCTCCAGCGAGGTGACAACCAAATTGTGGAACACGCTTGCCGATTCGCTCATCATGGCCGCCTGGCCGCATGAGTCGCTGCCGCTGCTGGGCGGCGACGGGGTGCCGAGACGCAGTGCATCCATGATGACCTCGAAGTCCTTTTGATTCTGATTCATATCGAAATCGACCAGCTCCATGTGATCAGCTGTGCTAACGTTGCTGCAGCTGCTGTTGCCACCACCACCGTTGACGCTGCCGCTTAGCTTGATCCGTTTGCTGCTGCTGCTGCCGACGCTGCAGCCGACGCCGACGCCAACGCAGCCGCTCTGCAGCTCGCCAGCGCCGAGACCCACAACATCCAATGGACAATCCTCGATGGCCGATATGAGCCGCTGCGGCGGTATATAGAACTGTGAGAGAGCCTCCCGCACCAAGCGATCGCTCTCGTCCTCGCTGTTGCTGCGCAAACGCTTCCTGGATGCGGAGAGAGCCGCCCGCTCCAGCTGTTCGGCGCCCTGTGTTATCTCCGGATCGATGAGCGGCATCGGTGCATTTATCGCGCTCAGCTCCCGATCGAGTATCTCCAGATCGTTAACCAGATTGCTGTTCGACAGTTGACGCTTGCGTGCCGCCACAGCAGCGGCGGCGGCTGCCGCAGAAACCGGCACAATCGAGGAGGAGGCGCAGGCAGAGGCGCAAGCAGAGGCGGACGAGACGGAGGATACCAAGCAGTTGCCATTTGAATTGGGCGTGGCAGCACCGTGACGCAACAGCTGTGCCGATTGATGATGATTCTCAATCATGCAAATTGTGCGTGCGCCGTTGACATCGCCATACGCCGCCTTGTTGTTGTTGTTGTTGTTGTTCATATTATTGTTAATGTTATTATTATTATTGTTGTTGTTGTTGTTCAGTGGCTTGGCATCGTCCATGTTCGGCTGGAAGAGGTTCTCACGCGCCAATTCCATGCTGTTGTTTTCGGTTCTGTAAGAGAGCCAGAGAAAAAGAGAGGGAGAGAGAGAGAAAGTGATGGGGAAAGTTAGTTGAGTTTTGTGAAAAGACATTGGCAAAACGGTATATAAGGTAAATACGTGAAAAACCTGTGCGACAATCAGATGCACACATACACGCTCCTGAGTGTGTGTGCGTCAGTGTGTGTGTATTTGAGTGAGCGTGTGTGTGTGTGTGTGTAAAAGTGCGCAATTAGTTAACGATTGCATGCATCGATAACTTTCGTTGCGACAACAAATCATAATATCGATGTTATCGATCATACAATTGGCATTAACACTCCGCAAGCGTATCGATAACACATTTTCATCGTCTATCGATAATATTTTCATAATCTATCGATACATACCGATACGTGCTGTATTCCGATAACACTTCGATAGTTTATCGTCACACAATTGACATTCAGTTCGATCTGATCTAAGTTACAAAAACATTTCAAAAGGCCATTAACAACAACGAATTGATCATAACATCGAACAGCTATCGATAATTTCCTTTGGAACAAATCAATCAGGAAATATCATGCATTATCGATAAACGCTCAAACGTTGTGTATCGATAAGAAAAATGAACTATCGCGCGTTTATCGCCTATCGATGACTCATCGAGCTTTCAAAAGCTCTTTCATTCCCAAAATGTTAAAGAGGAAGATGATGAAAAATAAAAACCCTGCCCCATATTACATGCGCCACCGCGCACGCTGCCCCCCGCTGAAAGTCAACAGTGTCAAACAGTGTGTGCGTGTGTGTGTGTGTGTGTGTGTGTGTGTGTGTGTATCGATGTCAGTTTCGCAGGCCAGTATGCTGTTCGTCCGTGGGTCGCACTTTAATTAACTGGGCCAACTGAGCGCCGCTTGGAGCCAGTTAAAACGGGCAACCGAACAGGGTCGGTTCAGCGGGGCGAGGTAAATTTCAGCTAATTTCTCTTTCAATAAAAGGCGCTTGACACGCCCCAATCCCCTTGCGACAACACACAGTGCCAATATGCCAAGGCATTTGAAGAAGCAACAACAAAAACAACAAAAGCGAAACACAAATGTGAATTAAAGCAGCAAAGGTAGAAGACAAAGAGTGGAACGACGACGACGACGGCGACGGCGACGCATTAAAATGCGCAGCTCAGCATGTCAATGCTCACTATTAAAGCAGAAAAAGAGCAACAAACAAACACACAGAAAGACACACACACACACATGCACGCGAAGCTCAACGCACGCACACACACATACACGCACGCACTCAATAACGGACAAGAATGGCACGAGCAAGGTGCATGGCGCAGGGCGGGGCGGGAGTAGGGGCTTGACGGAGTTGGAGGCGCAGGGGTGGGGGGCGCGCGCGAAAAAAATAAATGAAAGCGAAAGTACATTGTACGTAGGAATCTGTACAAAAGCGAAATAAAATAAAAACAAGTACATAAGAAGGCACGACTAGTAGATGCCCATGAATGTGAAATGTATTTATATATACACATATACATGCATACATATACATATATATTTCATTATTTATATATGTATTACATATAATTATGTGTAGCTCTTAATGTCATCGACATATGTACGTATTCGTGTGTTAAACACCTTTGCTATATGCCCTTCGCGCTTATTCCAGGGTATTTAAACATAAAACACAACAGCGAAACGCTGAAGAAGCAGCGCTAACAAATCGCGCGCTTCAGAGCTTTATAGAAACAGAAACCAAAACCAAAACCAAAACCAGAAAGCGTACAGCAACAATTCAACGTAACAAAGTCAAAGAGAGCGCGGGGTTAAGGGAGCAAAAGCAGTCAAAAAAATGAAGAAGAAGAAGAAAAAGTATATTAGTTTAGTTGTTGCTATTATTGCCTGTTGACTGTTGACTGTGTTGCGCGCAGCACCGTTAACTTGAAATGGAACGGAGGAGCGGAGAGGGAAGGCGGGAAGGCAGGCGCTAAGGGGGCCGCTTTTCGTTTGGTTGAAATGGGAGCAACGACAGCGAATCAGCAGTCGAAAGGGTAAGCAGCAAAAGCAGCGGCTCACTGACCAAAAATAAGTTGCCAACAGCAGATGCAAAGCAAAAGGCACAGCAGAGCGTTGTAAATGCAGCAGCAGCAGCAGCAGCAGCAGCAGCAGCAGCGACAGCGACAGCGTCAGCGGCAATGATTGCACAAGTGACCTCAAAATAAAAGTTGCCAACTGCAGTTGTCTGCGGGGGTGTTGTGGCAGGGGGAAAATTGTATGCTCTGCGCTGTCATGCTCAAGTGCTTTATCCATCATATTATGTAAATGTTCATGTGTAAGAGAGCACGATGAAGAAAGAGAAAGAGAGAGCGAGAGAGTGAGAGTCAGACCTATTCCCATTCAATGTCTGCCAGCTGCCAAAGAAGCTTTAAATTTGGAACAAATCAACGCTTCGCACTGCGGCGCGGATCACATCATATGACAACATCAAAGCGCTCAAGCTTTACACTCGACTGCGCTTTCGAGTTCTTCTTTGACAGCAATTAATAGTAATAAAGCTTTTATCAATGCTTTGGGATGCCGCCGCTGACATTGAGTAGGTAAAAAGCAGCAGCAGCAACAGCAGTCACACACATACAGACATACGTACATACACATTAAGAGTACGACAGTGAGAGCGTGCGCTCAATCACAAGTGTAAAGGCGTTTGTGTGTGCGTGTGTGTGTGCGTTTGCATGGCATGCGACCGATAAGCAAACGGTATTGTCCACTCTACTTCAATAGCAAACTGACTGACGCGCGCGATTGGGAGGGGGAGCTTTGCTTATTACTTGTTGTTGGTATTTTTTTTTTTTTGTCTTTTTGTCTTATCTTTGTTTTCGTTTTGCGCACGTTTTCTCGATGGTCTCTGGCGAAATATGCCGCTGTCTCTGTGTGTGTATGTGTGTGTGTTTGTGTAGTTGTGCTCTTGGCATGGGGGGTTGGGCATTGCTACACGCAGGCCAACGCACACAATTCTTATGAAAATTGGGGCATATTAAGCGCTTCACCTGTTTGTGCCCGCACCTTGCCCCCCTCTGCGTCATATTACGGTGTTCTGCTTTTGTGGTTTTTCGAGTTCAAGGCTATTAACGGGCATATTTATAAATTATCCATCATTAGCTATGGAAAGCGCGATGCGATCCTTAAGAAAACAAAACGTATTAGGAGAATAAAACGAATCAAGTGTGCAGAGTAAAAGACTGGGAAATACCCTGTAATTTACACTTGTGGCATCAAATGTTATCTAAAAACCCCATTAAATTTCAAAGATGGGTATACATATGTATGTATGTATATGGGAGAAGAGTTAGAAGAAAATAGAGACGGACAAGATATCGAATCAAATAAACTGGTTCGTTATCCAGACAGACGAATTATACATATGTACATACAAAGAAAACATACATACATACATGCATACATACATACACACACAGATACATACATACATACATACATACATACACACACGCACACACACATATATACACATATACAATACAATGCATACAATACATACATACATACAACACATGCATACTTACAATACATACATACATACAATACATACATACATACATACATATATACATACTTGCTTAAAGGCATCGAAAATGTCTCCATCTGCCTCTCACATATGTATGTATGTATGTGTATGTATATGTATGTATGCATGTGTATGTACATGTGCATGCGTATGCATGTGTGCGTATATATGTATGTGTATGTATGTACATTCGCACAACTCAATTATGCACTCTATTTCTGTTTTCTGCTATTTTTAATGAGTACAGGGTATAAAAATGAACAAGTGGAGCAGCGACGGCAGCGGCAGCGGCGTCGTCTAAAAACGTTAAATAAAAAATGTCACACAATCGAACGGCAAGTGCAAAAAAAAGCAAAGAAAAGAAAAGGGGAACACCGCGACGACAACGTAGCTGTAGAAGCAGCAGCAGAGACGCAAACGGTGTGACAGGAAGAAGGGCAGACGGGGACGGGAGACGGAAGAGAGGCGACAGGCGGCGCAAAGTCGCAAATGTAGGACGACGCGCGTTCTTTGGTGCGCTGTAGGGGTCGCAACGAGCCGCAGGAGGCGGCGCGCGCGTATGTCGGCGACAACTTCATTTGATGCCAAAGGGCAACGATAACCCCAACCCACAACACCCCATCCCACCCCAAAAACCCACCCGCCGGCACAGCAGCTGCCATCCAACCTATTCTCTTTAACCACACTTTACTGTTGCTTCGTTTCGCTTCGCGTGATATGCTGGCCATGCAAATTGAATTTAAAGCAATATTAAAGAGCGAATTCGCTGCGGTTAACTTCGCGTAGATTTCGCTGCTAGTCTCTCCCGCTGCCGTTCCTACTCTCACTCTCACTATAACTCTCTCCCTCTCTTTTGCACTTTGTACGTTATTGCTTATCAGCCATTAACTGTTAATATGTTTCAATGCGTGTGTGTGTGTGTGTGAGTTTGTTTGTGTACACTGATAAGCAATTACAAATAGCAACAACTATGTGAGAATGCAAAGCGCGCGCGCGTGTCGTTAGTTATAAAGAAAAACATAAGATTCTTACAAGCCCATATTAATGCATGTATATATATGTGTGTGTGTGTGTGTGTGTGTGTGTGTATGTAAGTATCAAATGGAATTTACAAAATTACACCCACAAAGGTGAAAAGTGAGCGGTTTCGAAATGGTTCAACATTTATATTTAAACTTATAATTGAATAACAGAAACTATGTGAATACTTGACCATAGCCGGACATAATTACGCACGCATACACAAACCTACACACACGCAAGTACATACATATATATACACATATATTTAAGTATGTACACACACACAGACATGCAAGTGCGTCCATATTTAAGCACTCTTCAATCAGGCACAGCCCCACTTCCACTTCCCCAACCCAACCCGCGCACAATTCTAATTGTATAATCTAATTGTTCTAGAATCTAGATGCTTTAAATGCGCGCCCAGACACATATGCAAATGGCACACCCCCCACGCTTGACTGACCGCCTGTGTGCGTGCGTCACTCTGTCTGTGTGTGTGTGTGTGTCTGTGTGCAAAGTAGGCAATCGCAGCTTGTGGTGCAATCGTTACCGAATAAATGAGATGCTCAACAAAAGCAGACGCCAAAGCCAAAGCAGCCACAGCAACAACAGCCACAGCCACAGCAACAGCAACAACAACAACAGCCACAATAGAAACAACAACAACAACAACAACAGACAATATTATGGCAGAAAAACGTCATCGCAGTCGCGAATTATTACGACGCCGCAAAATGGGGCGGTGGGTTACAAAATGTGTGCACAAAGAGCTAAGTGAACAAACGAACGAAAAATCGAGGGAGCGCGGCGTACGTCGCTCTAGCACGCTCTCCTCGCTCTCGCTCTCTCTCTCTCTCTCTCTACAACTGTGTGTGTGTGTGTATGCCTGTATGAGTGAATGCGTTTTGTTTTGCATTTTGGTACAAGGGGGAGGAGTATTTAACGTAAGATGCGGTAAGCAATGGAAATATTCGTTAAAATAGCAACAAAAATATATGTACATATATAAAAATAGCGTTCGGATAACAAATTCAAATCGATAACAGAGTGTGCTACCAAAAAGGGAAGGTATGTATGTACACAGCAATGTTAACAATAACATTGTGCGCTTGTACTAGGAACGTATTACATACATATGTACGTGAATGCATTTTGTCATTTTCTTTTTTAAATTTCTCCGATATGCATTACACGCCTACTTTTCTCTCTCTCTCTTTTAATTAAATTATCGATTGCTGCTGCTGCTGCATGGCAACTTCAAAGTAATAAGCACATAGGCATATGTATGCATGCATTTCATACAAGCGTGCATACATGCATACATATGTAACAACATGCATATACATAAACAGACTTACACACACACATATACATACATACATATGTATATATGCAAGCGTCTCGCTGGAGAAAACATGTCAAACAAAGCAAAACGAAGCAAAAACGGAAACGCAGCACACGAAACGGCAGCAACAGCAGCGCCAACAATGACGTCGACGTCGACGTCGCGTCAGTGACTGCGACAGCGACAGCGACCAACTCTATGCCAAGAAGAAGCGAATCAAAAGCCAAAAGGAAAAACTGCGATTGCGTTGAATTAAGTTTTTGACTGCGCGCAAAAAAAAAACAACTAAATAAGAAGAGCTTCAATTGTATGGGTGTCTGTGTCTGTATGTGTGTGTGTGTAGTAACGGCATTTTATTTGTTTTCTCTCCTTGCAGGCGCGCTGAAGCAAGTGAAACAAAGAGGAAGCGCAATAGGAACAGCGACGTCGACGTCGACGACGACAGCAAAAAGAAAGCCAAAGCGCCGCAATGTCCATCGCGCCAGATGATGATAGATGACAGTTGGGGTGCGCGCTATCAAAAAGAGGGCTGGTTGCGGGGCGGCAATTCGAAGTGAAGTCGGTTCGCCGTAATCTTGACACGCGTCCGTAGGCAAAAGGCAATATTAAATACAACGTAACAATGTTAACAGTTAGGCACAATGGCAAAGCCAGTGAAAAAATACAATTAGACTCTGCGAGCGCGCAAAGCAAAAACAAAAGAAATACACGAAAAAAACAAAAACAAACGCAACAACAAATTCTATACTACGGCGGCAACACTGGGCCAAACTATTTAACGGCAAGCAGCAGCAGCAGGCAGCAGCAGCGGCGGCGGCGACAGCAATGCGAAAGAAGAAAGAAAAAACAACATAAAAACCCAGCTGGATTAAATACACATACACTTGACTTGCAGAGCGCGATTCAGCCAAAGCTGCTTAATGTTGTTAAGGCAAAAAATTTATATTTAAATAACAGTAATGAGTAAAATTAAATTTTATGAATGTCATACATGTGTGCGTAATCGCACAGCTTATCCGCCCCAAAGAGAGAGTGAAACTCTTATCGATATGCATTTTAGAAGCATATCCAATCGCACTCACGGCTACCTACAAACATATGTATGTATGTATGTATGTACATACATATGGCAGCACAACAATCATGCCGTCTGTTCCCGCAGGGCACGCACGTTTTGTTGTTATAGCATTGATGCTTTGCTTTATGCGAGAGCGTAGCGCGCCAAAGAGCGCATACGAAGCATAAGAGCAGCAGCAGAGCCAAAAACAATAACGGATACGTACATACATATGTACATATGTATGTGGCTCCCAATGATCGGGCAGGCAAACGCAATTTCCGAATGCACGCAAAAAATAATTGACAACTATTTCAAGATCAGCTTCTGCTTCTTCTCTCTTTCTTTTCTTTTACGTTTTCATCTGCAGCAGAATTTCTCTAATAATTGTATTTTTTGTGTGCTGTTAAAAGGTTTAATAACTCTTTGACTCGTGTTTAGCTATAAATAATTACACGCATACATACGACATGCTAATGTCGATGTGTGCGTGTGCGTGTGTGTGTGTTTGTGTGTGTGTTTGCAAAGTCTGAAGGTTTTGGTTGCGTTTTGTGCTGCCTGCTGTTGTTGTTGTAGTAGTTGGCATGTGCTGGCTTTGGCTTGTGGCATTGCATGTGTTTGTGTGTAGCTTGCGGTGTGTGTGTGTGTATGTAGCGTCTAGAGGTGCACCAACAACAACAACAACAACGTTTCTTGCTATCATCGCCGTCGCCGTCGCTGCTGCTGCTGCTGTTATGGTTGCTTTTGTTGCAAGTGGAACGTGATTATTTCAACGAGCGCAACGTTTTTTAGCACACACACACATACACACAGCTATGCACAGCACTTGTGTGTGTGTGTATATGTGTGTGTTTCTACAGCTTGCTTTGATTTCTTTTGGTTTTTTGTTACTGCTGCTGCTGCCGCTGCTGGCAGTAAATCGCGCTATCTGCGAAGGTTGTTCCCCACAGTATTTGGGTGTGCGCTTGTGTTGTTGTTGTTGTTGCTGTTGCTGCCTTTTAAATGTATTTCATTTTACGTTTCTTTTCTTTATTTTCTTTGCTTTTCTTTTTGTTGTTGTGTGCTGCTTGTCTTCTAATTTGCTTGCACTGTGTGATTGACAGCAATAACTTGATTATTGACTATCGTGCGTAAGCGATAATTGCGATAAATTTATGTGCCAATTTTGGTCTCTATTTCTTTCTTTTTGTTATCGCATTTCAGATGCGCACACCAGCGTGTGTGTGTGTGTGTTACATATGTACATGTATTTCTTTGTGTGTATTGGTTATTTTGGACCAAAGCCTGCTACACATACACACATGTACATATATTTGAGCATTGTGAAATAGGTTAATTGCTTTCTAGCAGCTGTTTAATGGGTATCTATTTAGTCGTTCATAATCGTCTCGAACACTCCGGCTGCTGCTGGCTGGCCTCTCATCTTTAGCTGCTGCTGCTGCTGCTACATACACACACACGCCCTTCTTTGCGGCGACAGACGAACAAACGAACGAACCAACGGACCGACAGACAGACAGACCGAGCGACAGATCGACCGACCGACCGACCGACCGACAGAGAGACAGACAATTTTAGTTGGCTCGCCTGCTGCCTGCTGGCTGGCTGCGTTTTTATTTTTCTCTCTTTCCTTTTCTAGTTGCTGCCTTCGCTGCGCCGCCGTCTTTCGTTTTGTTCGTTTGTCGTTTCTGTTTCTGTTTGAACTGTTTGCTGTTGTTGTAGTTGTTGTTGCTGTTGTTGATGTTGTAGTTGTTGTGGTTGTTGCTGTTGTAGTTGTTGTTGTAGTTGTTGTAGTAGTTGCTGTTGTTGTTGTAGTTGTTGTTGTTGTTGTGGTTGTTGTAGTTGCTGTTGTTGTAGTTGTTGCTGTATTTGTTGTAGTAGTTGTTATTGTTTAATGTCTCTTGAGTATCTTGCTTTGCTGTGCTTTGGCGCTTGGCCTGAATGCAGCAACAAAAAAACTACAAGTACTCTGCACGTTCGCTATAATGAACTAATTGTAGACAAGTTGGTAAAACCATACCCCCCTCCTTCCCACTCCAACAATCCCTCCACCCCCCCCCCCCCTCATCCAACACCAACACTGGCCCTCCTTCCCACACCAACACGACGACACTACCCCCTCCTTCCAACACTGACACTACCCCCCTCCTTCTCACACCAAACCTCCCCCCACCCCTCCATCCAACACCAACACTCCCCCCCTTCCCCCCCCCCTCCCAGCAGACAAAATACTTCACGCAGTTGTTGCTTTCACATAAGACCAAAAGAAAACATAAAAATTCCGTCAGCATAGGCAAATTGCTCGCGTTCATGTTAACGACTGTCCACTGTACATGTATGCACACGTTGTTGTTGTTGTTTGTCTGCGATTGCCGTTGACCGCAGCCCAGCTCAAACGGAAATATCCTTAAGCGCGAGCGCGTCAAGTTACGCACAGCAAACAAAACTTAACGAAATACTTGTGCGAGCGTTGCCACGCAGTCATAAAAAAAGAAGCACTTGATAACAGCTTGAGAGCATTTGCATTGATCTGTTCGTCTTCTTTTCTCAATTTGCGCATTTCTCCAACCACTTTTTATAGATATTTTTCTTCTTCTTTTTAGCTTAAAATAGCTGCATTGCGCATTTACAACGTTTATATTTAGCATATTTGCGGCTATTTTAAGCAAGAGCATCAATTCTTCCACCCCCGCCCTCAGGCTGCGCACGCACTTTGGCCTTTCGCAAACTGCGAAGGTTGCACACGCTCACGCACAAACTTTAAAGGGCAATCAAATGGGCGAACGCGTGGGTTACTCTCCCCGCTAAGATGCTAATTTAGCCATTTTTTAATGTCGCCTTAAGAAAAAGATATTTATGAACTTGGGATAAATGTTCACATCTGAGATGGGTAAAAAGAAAATTTTTAAGAAAATATCCCTAAATTCTTGGGAAATGTAAAAGGCAATTGTATTGTTGGCAATCTTAGAGTTAGCCACATTTTCTAGCTAGTTTTAGCCTTTTTTCGTGTGTTTGTAAAAAGCTGGCAACACTGGCACGCTCTTATAGCTTGTAATCATAGCATCACACACACACACATACACATGCATAAGCATATGTATATATGTGTGCGTGTGTGTTTTCATTCTTTGACTTACTTTGGCAAATTCTGTAGGTAACGCATTTGCTTCTCGCGTCGCAGCTCATCGGTGAGTCGGCAATAGGTGTTATTGATGCAAACGCTGCGTCGCAAATTGGCCTCAGAGTCCTTAATGCGCTCGAGCTTGTGGGCGCAGAGCTGAAGGATGCGCTTGCGCTCCTCGCGCTGACGCAGCTTTGGCGAGATCATTGGCACCCGCGATCGATGATGATGATAGCCAATCGGCGGCGAGCAGCGCGGCGGCCCAAACATGTCCGAGTCATCATCGCTGCCGTTCGCTGCATTTGTATTGGTTGGCAAGGTCATTGTGCGATGCGTCTGTGTTTGTGTCTCCGCCTGCGACAGTGTCTGTGTCAGTGTCTGTGTGTGCGTGCGCGTATGCGATTGCAAGTGTGTGCGTCTGTAACGCATTCAAAGCTCTGCTCTGGACTCTTCCAAGTCTCTCTCTTCTTTTTAACTTCTGCTGCTGCTGCTGCGACTTCGTCTTCTTCTTCTTGCTTAGTTGTTGTTGTTTTTGCTGCTTCCCAGTGCACACAAGGTAAACCACAAATCGTTCATATGCCGCGTCACAGTGTCTGTTAATTTCTTGTTTCTATTTTTTTTTTTACTTTTTTTTTAAAAAAAATTTTTTTAAAAATGTTTTTAAATAAATGTTCTCTCGCTCAGTAAAAATGTCTCAGTTTGTGTTTTTATAAGCACACTTTGTTGAGGAAAATTTTTGGATTTGACAGGAAGCAACTTTTTGTGTTTTTTGCAATTACAACACGCGTTTGTGTGCGTGTGCGTGCGTGTCTGGTCTTGACTCGACACGCTGCGTGAGATTTCACTTTGCTTTTGCTGTTTGATTGTATGTGTGTGTGTGTGTGCGTGTATGTGTGTGGCCCGTTATGTTTCGTTAACTTTGCATTAATTCGCCACACTTTTGTCTTTAACCGTATTTGTATTTGCCTCAAAATTCAAAATAATCCAGGACTTTTGAATTTCTGCGAGGCAAGAGAACCCAACAAAAATTAAAAAAAAATAACACATATATATATGTATATATATATATAACTGTTCAGTTAGGCACTCAATTGACAATTGCAATTCAAGTTGGCAGCCTTTCTATTTGACGTAAATATGTTTAGTATTTTTTTTTGTTGGTAATTTTTTGGTTTTTATTGTTCATTTATTTAACGCGCGGCGTTTTCGGGCGGTGGGCAGTGCAAGTGCAGTTTTGGAGGGCTTTCAGGGGGGTCGCGGCTTGGTTAGTTAGAAGGGGTACGACAATAGCGACGTACACAATGTCAATGGGAAGGGGAAGAGGCACAAAAGTCTTTTTTACTAATTGCTTGATTTGTTGTTTTAATTAAGTTTTTTAGGCGCCTGTTGAGGTTGCGTGATTGTGTGTGTGTGTGGAGAGAGAGAGACAGCGCGGAACGTGTAAGTTGGGGAGCGCGTGGTTTTTCAGTTGTTGTTGCGTTACTTGTGTTATTACTAGGCCGAACTTTGCCGCTGCCGCTTGCACGTCCGCACAGTTCTCGCGTTCGATGTGAACTGAAAATTGAATGAATGAAGCGCACGGGCTTTAGCTGGCATCAGGCAGCAGAGGCATAGGCAGCGGCCGTAGCAGAGCCAGAGGCAGCGACAGCGGCGGACGTTTTGTTTGCATGACAGCAACGTCGTCGTCGGCAGCGCGCACAGATGTTCAACCAACTTCGGCTCGGCCGCTGCCGGCATCGCTGCCGAACGTACAAACGGAAGTAGCAGCCAGCAGAGACGACGTCGGCTAACCTAAGCTGAGCAGAGCAGAGCAGAAGCGCCAGAAGCCAAAGAGCGCAAAGAGAGCCTTGCTATACAACATAAAGAGCGCATTGCATGGCGTACGTGCGTACTGTGCTCTATATGTTGAGTCTGTATATGTGCGAATGTTTGTGTGTGATATGCAAGATTTTGGCACTATATGCAAGTGTGCGTGCATGCGTGTGTGTTTGTATGTAATGTGTGGGGCATTTTCTTAGCGTGTTTTGTTGTTTGTCTGCTGTCGCTGCCGCTGCCGCTGCTGCTGCCATTTGTAACGGAAGCGAAACGCAAACACACGCGCCGTCACAAGCTCCAGCAGACCAAAGGGCGGGCGGGCAACAACGACGGACAGTTGGCAAAAAAAAAATACACACACACACATACATACATACATAAAATTGAGAGGCTCTTGTTGTCTTTCTGCCGCCTGTCGCTGCTCCGGCGGCTTGGCACGCGCTGCGAACTGCGAGCATAACTTTTATAGTTTTTATTTTAACACACATACACATGTACGTGCATAGATAAATGCACTTGTATTGGTTTTGTTGTTTTTCATTATGTAAAAAGTAACTGGCCCTAAGCGACAGCGCCGCAGACCGTTAGTGGCAGCGTTTATTAAGTTGCCAGCTTGCCCCATAAGCAAAAGGCGGCCATTGGCGCTGCCGCTGCCGCTGCCACTGCCTGCTGCTCGGCGACTCTATCAATATTTTTGGCAAATGCAAATGCTGACAAACAATTCCCAGCATGCAATTTGCATGCATGCATGTGTGCATGTTGTGTGCCTGTGTGAATGTTAAAGCTTGAGGTCACTTTTGGCACTCTCTTAATTTATGCCTGTGTGCGTGTGTGCTGTGCATTTATTGTTTAGGCAAGCCATGCAAGCAGCGTAAACTCTTACAGGCACACACACACACACGCATACATACACACATCTACTTAAAGAGAGCGTCGTGTTGATCATTATGATTGTGAGCGTGTGTTGGTGTTTGCTTGTTATTAATTGCCGCTGCGCTGACTTCCAATTCCTTGGAACATTTACGAAAAAAGAAAAAAGAGCAGAATACAAAAAATGGAATCTAGCGATAAACAATGCAAAATACAATTTTCCTGCTAAACGTCATGACTCAAATCTGTTTATACACATTTAACCGTAAGCTGAGTGGGTAGCAAGAGAAGAAGCAGCAAAAGAATAACTTTTCGCTGGCCAACAGCTCATGCCGTATCCTAAGAAGCAACAACAAATTCACGTACATACATACATACGTATATACATATGTATATATGTATGTATATATGTATTTATTTAACCTAGAAGGCTTTCCTTCGGCGCACATTAAAATAATATACAAGACGAAGAAGAAGAACTGAACTAACCTCATTTCGTTTTTTATCATGACGAGGAACTGTGGCTAGCGCGAAAGAGCAAAAAGATGTATGGCAATTGTTTTTTGTTTTCATCGACCTTGCAGGCGAGTGTACTTATTATCTATATAGCTCAGACTTTTACTTGTTATGCATACACACACATACATATGTACATGCATATGACTATAACTGTTTATTTGCGAAAGTAATCATCACTGGAACGCTACAAATGCCGCCGAACTTATACGTTATTGGTTCAATGTCACACACACACATACGCACACACGCACAAGCATGCAACTGTGTGCGTGCGTATCCTTTTTGCATTGCATTGACCTTTGGTGGCCTTCGCAATCACAATCGCAATCGCCCCTGGCCCCATTGGCCAGACGCACTCTACCCGTCTCCCTCTCCCCGTCTTCTTGAATGTCGCATGTAACGTTTTTGTATGCGTAGGCAGGTATGCAGGTCGCTGCAAGATAAATTCAAATGACGCAATGGAGATGTCATAAAAATGCAGAGTATTTATTTATGGCGTTCAATTCACAGCATGATAAGCCCAAAATAGAAGCAACAAAAGTCTATATACATACATATATCTATTTATATATATTTATATTTGACGCACACACGCATATGCCAAACACAGACACGATTGACGCACGGCGAGCTGCCAGCAGCAGTGACAGCGATTACCTGCTGTGTCTGAGCCAAATCAGCGCGCTTTATTTCAAGATGGAGTTAGGTTTATTTTATTTTTAGTTTTGTCTCTTTACTTTTTTTGCGATTGTCATGTGCATACGTTCTTTGACGCTCGATTAGCTGGGGCGTGTGGGCATGGCTGGCTAAAGCTTTAACAGGTACCGTGAATTTAAGCTATAGCAAATGCACACACACACAGCAAAAGGTGCCGAAACGAAATCGAAAACTGCCCACTGCCAGAGCAAATACAAACACTACAACAACAGCAGCAGCAACGGCAGCAGCAACAACAGCGGCAACAACAGCAGCAGCAATAACAGCAGCAGCAACAGCGACGCCAACGTCAACGCATATGCAGCAGCCGACGCTGTCGCGACGTCTGCATTTCACACACAATTCGCCAGAGTCGCGCTAAAGCCAAACAAAAGCACAAATCCCAAAGGCAGACGTGCCGCCCCCATAGACTAGTAGGAGCTGAAACCAACACTAACACACACAACCATGCCCAAACACATGCATACAGATGTATCGCAGCCACAGCAACAATTTAATTATCAATAACATATTTAAAATTCGTTTGCCTCTTACGCCTCGCCATCCGCCGTTAGCTCATTGCGTGTTGTTTTTTTTATTGTTTTTTTGCGAGCACGCTCTCTTTTGCTGCTTGCTGTACGCTCTTTGCATTTGCCAAGCAGGCCACTGCTTTGGCGACACAGTGGGAAAATTATGCAAAAATCAACCAACTTCCTTCATAGACTTTATTTAACGTAATATTTATTTTGCCTGTGTGTTATTATTCTTTTCAAAATACATTTTGTTACACGAATTCGTGTTTACCAAATGTAAGAACTTAAATTATAGCCGACAGCAACCCCGTGAGCTCTGCCCATGCTACCTAAATGATCTGTCTGTCGTATCATTAACATTCCACACAAACAGTCCCACTGTGCGCCGTGTGAATGAACGTATAAAAAGTGAGAGCGCGTTGCCGTCGCCGTCGCCGTCGCCGTCGCGCTTATAAACGAAAATCAATGACTCCCAATGCGCGCCGACGACTGTTGAGCGTCGTCTGCCCCGCAACGTCGCACCGCTCTCTATTACTTTATACACTTCACATTGGCTAGCTCTATTG
This sequence comes from Drosophila kanekoi, assembly GCA_037075305.1. Lineage (NCBI taxonomy): Eukaryota > Metazoa > Arthropoda > Insecta > Diptera > Drosophilidae > Drosophila > Drosophila kanekoi. The sequence continues at coordinate 458,038 of JBAMCE010000043.1, read as the reverse complement.
TTTGTTGTTGCGGTGGCTTCTTCTTTCGTTCTTCTTGTTGTTGGCGGCCAAAGCAGCGCAGTGATAAATGCGTCAGCGTCAGCAGTTTTGGCTGCGAAGCATGTGATTGTTCGTATGTGTGTGTGTGTGAGTTTGTGTCCTGTTCTTGTTGGCTTTGTGCATTAAAAATGACTCGTGTTTGGAGCATTGTTGAATTGACTCTAAGTATTTAAAGTTGATGCTGATGCTATTGCGCGCGCACACATACATACATACACACAAGCAGAGGACTGGCCAGTTTTCGTTATTGTTGCTGGCTGCTGCTGCTGTTGCCATTTTACAACGTCTGCGGGCGCTGCTGCCGTTGGCGTAGACGCTGCCAGCGTCGCCGTCGCCGTCGTCGTCATCGTTGTCGTTGTCGGTGCTTTTAACTGTGTGCCCTTCACAAAAAGTGGTTGTTGTTGTTGTAGTTGTTTGTATGTTTGCCTACATTTGCCAACATAAATACATACAAAATAGTATGGAAGATTGTATTTGTGTGTATTATACATAAATTTGGTCATGTTTGCAATACACAGAATCTATTGCAAAGCCAAAAGGCACGGGCAAAAGGGTAACGTAACGGTAACGCGACCAACGGAACGGCCGGCGAAAGCATATTCCCATGCCTCCTCTCTCTCGCTCTCTCTCTCTCTATCTTTCTCGCTCTTTCTGTGTGTGTTTTTGCTGGCCTGCCTGTCTCTCTGGCTGTCTGCCTGTCGCTCTCTTCGCTCAGGCACTCTTTGTGTTTACGCTTTCAACATTGATACGTGCCACTTTTCGCCGCCATCAGAGATACACACACACACTCACAGTCACACACATACACAGGGCACAACGGCAGCAGAGGGACACGGACAGCTGGCTAAGTTTGTAATTAATTGCGGCCTTGCCACACACACTCATACAACGCCACGGACCGACCGACCGACCGACCGCCCGCACGCCCCCAACCTCGTCTGGCCAACGGTGCTGCTGCTGCTGCTGCGACGTGAGAAAGCTGTAGCCAAAGCGCTTCATTTGTCCGCCTCGTTGCCACTGCCACTGCCGCCTCCGTCGCCGCCGCCGTCGCCGCCACCGCCGCTGCCGCTGCTATGTTTTCTTTTTGCTGTTTTACGGGCACGGGGCGAACCTGGGTCCAACATACATGTACATCTGTATGTACATAGACCCAGCGGAGGGCATTCGCAGTTCCAGCAGAGAAAGCGCGCTAGTTACAGTTGCAATGCATAGCTTTGAGGGCCCATCTACCCCCACCACACACTCTCTCTGCGTGGCCAATTTGGCAAATAGCGTCGGAAGAGCGCACACATTGCCGCTAAAGAGCACAGGGCTCGACATGATCGGCTACTAATTGGTAAGTGTGTAAATGCTTTGTTTAAAAGAGGCTCAAACCAGAACCAGCATAGGCGGCAACTCAATAATAACACTCAAAATGTGCACATACACACACGCACACATGCACACATTGCTCTCTCTCTCTCTTCTCTTCTCTTTGACTATGCCGCCAATTCAAAACTTGACGAAATCTTTAAATTTTTAGCAAAGTCCGTTTGGCTCATTTTGAGCGCCCGCCCGCACGTTGCCTTTGCTACACCTTTTCTGCTCTTTCTTTTGCACTCACCCCAATACAAAAAAAAAACACTATAAACCATACACTGCTGCTGGTGCATATGCTACAGCTGTCTGGCCTGCCTGCCTTCATGGCTGTGCGTGTGTGTGTGTGTGTGTGTCTCTCTGTTTATGCCTGGGCCTGGTTTGGTCTGCCGACAGTGGCTGCTGCTGCTGCTGTTTGCTGTGCTGCTCACCTCTCACTCAACTTATCGTATAATCGCGACGCATTGTCAAGACTAAGACTGGCTGTGCCTGCGTGACTGTGTGTATGTGTGTGTCTGTGTGTGCATGTGTGTGTGGGTACATGCATAATTGCCATTGGCGTTGCTGTTGTTGCTACTGCAGCAGCACTGCAGTCTTCGTCGTTTGTTGTTGTTTTGCTTTGACACGTTTTTGATTTTGATTTGTGTTGCATTAGCGTCAAAGTAAACGTAAGCACAGCGCCGTTACGTTACGTGCAAACACACATACAAATACTACGCAAGCTCTATGAGTGAATAAAAGTAAATAGAAGATTTGGTTCAAGGCATAAAACGATTTTGTGATCTTTATAAGCAGATGTCATCGGTTTGCAAGCATTTATACAAACATACATACTCATTAAGCACAAATGAATTTTGCATGTAAAGTGCTTATAATTAATAGACTCATACATGTATACATATGTATGTATGTATATCTGTTCTGTTCCCTTCCATTCCGTTCCATCTCGTTCCTCATTTGGTCATTACCAAATCCACTTGTGTTTTGCTGCTCCAATTGTTTCTCAAGTTTGTTTTGGCGACAATTCGGATTCATTCCGGCATCACGCATGCATACAAACACATACATACATCCAATGTGTGTATGTGCGCTTATGTATGCATGTATGTGCGCACATGTCGAAATGATTTCCATTTTCATTTATTGTGTTATTGCTTTTACTGCCGCTGTCGCTGTCGCTGCCGCGACGACTTCGCGGTCGCTTCTGTTATTGTAATTTGTGTTTGCCGTTTGCGTAGTTTAAACCTGTTGGCTCTAGTTGCTGTTGTTGTTGCTGCTGCTGCTTCCATGTTGGAATCGTCGCTGTCGTTCGGATACCCCGCATATCCGAATTTTGCATGTGGTATATTACACATGTATGTACATGCCTGTGCATGTATAGACACACACAATCATGCGTGCATAAGCACATTCATATACAGTTAACAAGGCAAATGTCTCAAAATATTTCTTCATTCATAACATGATGAAAAATGTAAGCACAATTAATAGGAATTCAATCAAATTGCACAGTTTAAGAGATGCAAAGCAACTCCCCTCTCGTAGAGCTTTCACTGTAACATACATTTGTACACACATACATACATATGTACATACATACATAACTACAGCGCTGGTTTATTGTATTTAACATAGCGTACTTATTTGGGTGCATAATATATGCACATTTACATATGCATACATACATATGTATGCATATGTTTACAGGGTGCCTTTAAATAAGTAGTTCGATTTACAGCTAAAACCACACCAACCGCAGCAGCCGCATCGGGCAATAGGAAAAGAGAAGCAACAGAAACTGTTGAGAGCAGACGGTCCCACACACATACACACACATGCACATACACAAGTATGTTAGCGTGTGGCCTGACACTGATTTGCTAAGGCGCCCGCCCCCTCTTATACATTTGGTCTATGCTTGTTGTGTGTATGCGAAAATTTGGCAGCGCAATTGATAAGCGTTTGTGACGTCATGACAGGTGAAGTTGTTTTCTTTTTTCATTTTTTTTGTTAATGGGTAGCGCAACGATCAAAAGCCAAAACCGGTTTTTGCACGCACATGGGCAAGCAAGCGTTGCCAGACAGCGTAGAGGCATTAACATTAACATAACACTTACATCCCCGACCAAGATACATACATATAAACAAAGACGTGCCCATTGGAGCAAAGACAAATTGATTTAATTACGTTTCAAATATGTTAACAAGCTATAGCAACAACAACAGCTACAACTGTAGCGATAACAAACGAAAAATGCACACGAAATGGAATTTCCGAAAATCATAAACAGCGTCGACCGCAACAAGAAGCAAACGCTGACGTCGACGTCGTCGTTGACGCTGACGCGTACGTTAACGTTGCGGCCGATGGCGACGTCGACGCCTATGCCCGAGCGTCGACCTGTATTCGCGCGCGCTTTTTACGTTTGGTTTGTTTGCGGGCCCCTGGCATACAGATGCAGCACAGTGTATGTGTGTGCATACCTGCGCCTGGCTAGGCCATGCCTGTGTGTGCCTGTCTTTGAATGTGCATATGTTGCCATTTAGCTTGGGCCGCTGAGACTGACGTTTGTTTTTTTCATATGTACACTCATACATGCATACATACATATATTTTTTGCTGTGTTTTGTTGTTGTCATGCGAGAGTGTGAAGCGGTAGCGGCAACGTCAACAGCTGGCGGCTATTGGACAGGCCAAAGCGGCTTTATGACCATAAAAGCCATAAAAAAGCATGAGGAGCAGCCAACAACCAGCAGCAACAAAAACCGAACAGCTCCAAAGCCAGAGAGCGCCAACAGCAACAACAATACTGCTAGCATAACGCGCATATTCAGCGAACAGCTACGAAGAGACTAAGAGAGCGGAGAGGCTAGAGAGAGCGGGAGCAAAAGAGCGCACACGGCGTTGACAATTTTATTCGATTTGCCTATGTTGTTGTTGTTGTTGTTGCTGCTGTTCTTGTTATTCTTATACAAGCCGAAGGGTTGTGGGTGAGTGTATTAAGTATGCGGGAACGCGGGGCCATAACGGACAAGGTTGTAAGCAGCATGTGGCGTCAGTCGACGTCGACGTCGACGTTGACGTTGTGCGTTTGCTGCTCTTTATGTATGCGTGTGCGCGCGTGTGTTTGTGTTATTTTCGAGCTTTTTGCGTGAGTTGTTTTTGGTTTTCATTATTTTTTTATTGCCACTTGCGTGTGCTGCCATTTAGCGCATTTAATTTAATAATTAAGTCGCTGATGAAGACGCGCGCGCACTCTTTAACGCCGATGCGCATACGTATGTATATGTATGTATGTATATACATACACATTAGCAGACGTTTGTCTGTGCATCGCTGCTGCCACACCTGTATGAGTGCTTGTGCAAGTGTGTGTATTGACCCCATCTTTACGAAGGCCACTTTTTGCTAGCTACTTTTTTTCGCAATTGGCAAATGCAGGCGCCGAAAATGCAAGAGAGCGGGGCAGAGTAGAGCAGGGCAGGGAGAGCAGAGCAGAGCAGAGCAGGGGAGAGCAGGGCAGAGCAGAGCGTCGCTTAAGATCGCGCTCTCTGCGAACAAAGGACAAAAGCAAAGGCAGCGAGAACATTTTGTAATTAATACGGTAAATACCGTTTACGTATGTATGTATGTATGCCTGATCGAGCTTGGCTGCAATCGAAATGTTCGTGAGGTTCGTCATAGACGATGTTCACTGTACTTTGTGAGTCCAACAATTCAGCAGCGCGTGCCGAAATTTGTAATCTTCGAAAAATGGAATGAACAAAGTGTTAACCTTATACCGTTTCTCATGTGTATGTCTGTATGTATGTGTGTTTAAGATTCACCGAATCCAAATACATTGAAGAGCAGAACCCGTTTCGACCGATTCAATCGGTAATTACACTCGTGTACAGTGTATTGCATCGTTGAGTATACCCGACTAATCCTTTTGTAATATTTTACTCATTGCATTTGATAAGATTAAGTCAAGTTGAGCCAAATTTCGGAAATAGGCCATTTTGGCTAGATAAATAAAAAAAAAAACAAAACACAAAAACAAATACGCTAAAATAAAAAAAATTACCTTGAAGCAAGCATTTCATACAAGGGGCTAATGCCCGAAATATTGTGGAAGTTTTGGCGTGTTGCTTTGTTTTTGTTTGTATTTATTTTTTGGTTTTTGGCATGGATGTGACATTGATATAACTGCTGAGTCAAAGCGTTGGGTCATTCGCCTATCCGCAGTCTAACGAGAAGAGAGGTCGTTTGTATGTTTGCGAGAGCAGCAAACGGTTATCATCGAGTTATCAACAGATATGACAGCAAAAGTAACAGAATCTGAATTACTTAACTCAACCACACACACACACACACACACACACACACATGGATACACATGCATGCATACATACATGCAGGCAAATTAACAGATCAGTTCTCGGTCGCATTACCAAACACTTTCGCGCAACAACAATTATCTTGTCACCCAGCTTGCCCCTGGCTTGTTATTTTGCAAAGTAAATACACACTACATGCATAAACAAGCACACACACACACACGCGCACACACACACGCGCACGCACAGTCACCCACATGCTCGGCCCACTACTCGTTTACTCTTTTTACGGTTACACGTGCGTGCGTCGTCCTCGTCATTACTCTATGACCCCCCTCTTGACAACCCCCGCCAGCCCCCTCGCCCACTAGCACGCCCGTAAAATCATCAAAACTCGACAAACCGAAACAGAGCGCAACGTTTGCCAGCCACACCATTTTGCCGCCTCTTACTCTCTCACTCGCTCACTCTCTCGTTACACTGTGTCTCTCTCTCGCGCGCGCTCTCTCTGTCTATCATCTCTGCTGGTGTCTTTGTGCGGCTCTCACTACTTCGTGTGTACTTCGATTTCGGCTTTGACTTCTCTTGCTTTGCTGTGTTTATGATACCCTATGCTAGGCAGCCAGCATATTAGCTATTCTGGCGCTCTAAATTCGGCCTAAAATGTAATAATTAATTAAATATCATCTGAACATCAAAACTTTTCATTTGACCGCAATGTATTGAAATCATCTAAGCCAAACTCATATTCAGCAAAGATCTGGGCTTTGCCCTCTGCTGCTCTCTGCTGCTGGGCCAGTGAGTGTGTGCACAGTTCGGTGTTGTGTTATTGCTTTTATATTTAACTTGTTGTTGGATTTTTTTATTGCGGTTTTGCATTTAGAAATTGATGATGATGCCTCTTTGTGTTTGCGTGCATGTGTGCATATGTGTTTGTGTGTGTATGCGTGCGTGTGGGAACGTATTCCTTTTAAATTGAAACTGTAACACAAAATGTGTGCGTGTGTGTGTGCGCGTGTGTGTGTGTGAGTCAGTGTGTGTAGTAGGAATAGTAGGCAAGTGGCCTGCGGCCCGCCCGTCTGTCCAACCCTCGGGGTCCGCTTGGCGTGGTGGCCCAGGCCGTCCATGGCCGGGCGGCAGCGATGGCGTGAAAAACATTTTATGGTCTTCTGTTTAGCTTTTGAGTGGCTTTAAATGCGTTTTTCGACTGATTTTTATATGCCCCGTGTCCCCCCCACACCACCGCCGAGCAGACGCTCTCATATGAGAGCATTCTTAGCATATTTACGATTGATATCTTGTTTGAAAAGCTGGCGGCTACGCAGTACAAATGGTCATGCATACCTGACAGCACACATGCATAAACATACAAACATACTTACATACATACATGTGTAAGTAAGTATGTATGTGCGTGTGCATTACAGACACACAAGTGCTTGTAGTCTATGGGTTAGTGTATTTGATTTGATCAAATTTCATTTCGTGCTCCTTTTTTGCTCTCTTTGCAAATGCATTTCCAAACTTCGGTGCGCATATTGTTGTTATATTTATTGCAGTACGTGTCGTGTTAACTTTAATAATAATAATAATAATAATAACAACTTTGAGATGAGCAAGAAAATGCCGGAAGTTAACGCCGCAGTCGATGTATACGTTAACGTTAACGGCTCTGCCGACGTCGCTGTTGCGCTAAGTGACTGTGAGCTGGTGTTGCTGCTGCCAACGCTGAAGCTGACGCTGACGTTGACGTTGACGTTGACAGCAGGCGTGCTGGGATGATGCTGTTGCTGATGCTATTGACGCCGTCACCTTCGACGTCGACGTCGACGTGGATGTTGCCGCCAACGAAAGCGTTGACATTGTTTTTGTTGTTTTCGATTTTCGTTTTCGCTTGTTCTTATTGTTATTGTTGTTGTTGTTGTTGTTGCGAAAACAGCAACAATTATTGTTGCGGCGCATTTCGAATTCAAATTGAAATTATGTATGTTTGTCTGTGTGTGTGTGTGTATCTGTTGTTGCTGCTGCCGCCTCTGCTGCTTCCAATTTATTGTTAAGCAACAGACAAAAACAACACGCGCCCGCACGGGCAGAGCTGCCACTCTTTTTGTTTATTTGTTTGTATGTATATGTGTATATGTAAAAACGACGATATGAACAATTTATACGGATAAATAAATGAATTTTTCTTGCATTGAAGCCGGATTGTCAAGACGCCCCGATCCCCCAATTGAATCCAAGTTCAACTCAGTTAGCAAAAGGTCGCAAATAAGTGTCCGGTTATCTATTTGTGATGTATGTGTGTATGTATATACATATGTATGCATAACTGATTTCCGGATGTAAATGCCTTAAGTGAAAATTTTCCCCAGCAAGGCGAACGCAAATGCACAACAACACGAGCGCGCACACACACATACACGCACTCATTATGTATATACATACATACATACATGTACATACATAATATATACATACTTTCTTGTTTACCTATTGGCGGATTTGTCTACGCATTTGGGTCAGAACCTGTTGACATTAAGTATTTAACACTTAAATGGGTTAAAATGCTAAACACAATATCATCAGAATAAAACAAAAACAAAACAAAACAAAACATAAAAAAAAAAAACAAACACAATAACATATCTAATAACATTAAGCAGCAAATAGGCGAAAAGTCTGGCAACTACAACAGCGGCGCGAGCGAGCGGGAGAGAAAAAAACCCAAAGCGAAACAAAGAAGTGGGAAGGAAAACGAAATATACACACACATACATACATATGTTTGTATGCATGTACATATGTATGTAGGTATTTGTTGTTGCTGTTTATTTTTGTTGCCTTTGGGCATGAAGAAGTCGAAATGCTCTTGTAAAGAGGACTAAGAAGAAATTGTTGCTGTGTATCAGAATATGGTAACTGTATGTCATACGTCATACAAGTAACATGCATGCATAAGTATGTACATACATAACATGCATGAAAAAGGCCATTACATTCATATGTGTATGTATGTATGTATGTATACAGCTTATAAGCTAACATAGTAAGAACACAACAAAAGCAACAACAACAACAACAACAAGAGAGAAAAACAAAGCAAAACCGCTAAATTACAACAACCAGCAACAAGCAGCGCAATAATAACAACAAAAACATCAGCAACTCATTCGTGTGACGATTATCTTGAAATGAGACCATAGCACACACGTACGTACGTACACACACACACACACACACACACACATGCACACATTTATAAACACAAACGCAAAGTTAAACGGCTGCGCGGAACAATGACGACGCCGACGTTAGCGTCGCTGCCAACAAGTCCCACAAGTCATTGCGCTGAGCAAGCGGCACACACAAGCAACAACAACCAGCAACAAGGGCGGAAGCAAGAGAAAACCAAAAGCCTAGCCAAAAGAGAACGAACGCACAACAAAGAGCTGCGACGCCACGTTCGACGCTGGCAGCGACGTCGAGGTCAGTATAAAACACACACACACACACACGCACACAAAGACAAAATACATAATACAAATGAGCGAACATTTTTCAGCCGCGTGGTAGCTGGCCCCCACGAGTGGACAGACGGGGGCGGCGAGGTAGGAGACGACGTTTGAATTGGGACGCCCGCTTGCGCTTGCTGATGTTTTAGCTTCCATTTGATTATTATTATTTCTATTTGTTTTTTGCTTTAGCTTGTTTTTTTTGTGTTTTGTTTTTGTGAATTGCTGTGCTGCCTGCTGCGCTGCTGTCGCGCGTTTTGTTTTACGTCTCGTCCTTTAAGCCAAAGAGAGCGCCCTTCACTCGCCAGTCAATTTTAGCCCATCTCTTCAACTGTGCCTGTTTCTGGTGTCTGTGTGTGTGCCTGTATGTATGTGTGTGTGTGTGTGTGTGTGTGTGTGTGTGTGTGTGTGTTTGTGCAATTATACTGGTTTGTTGTGCATAGCCGACAATCAAATGTTGCTCCGTGTCTTTGCATGCACGCCATCTGTGTGTGTGTGTGTGTGTGTGTGTGTGTGCATGTGTCTCTCTCTCTGTGTGTGTGTGAGTGCAACGATATTGCCTGGCTGCTTCTTCTGTTCACGGCTATGTCATCACCTATTCGCCCTCCCCCCCTCTCCGCCCCGCTGACAATCAACTTCGCTCTCCCGCTCTTACTACAGTTAACATGGATTTTGCACGCTCGCTCACTCATTCGCTTTGGATATTTTCTGAGGCGCTCGGCGCTCTGTTGCTATTGGCTTTGGTATTGAGTTACTTTTCTGGGCTAATCCCGAGACGAAGACTTGGCTGTTGTTGCCTGTCGCTGTGCGTCTTAGTGGCAGGTGAGGGCCAGAAAACTTTCTAAGGTTTCGCCGGAGCCGTTTGAAGTAATCATTGCCCATTTTGTTTCATAATTATTAATCGACGCTTGTGTATCTATCAAGATGTATGCACACACACACACACTCCCAAAAAAACAACTGTAATCGTATCGACATACATACATATGTATGGGTGTGTGTGTGTATCGCCAGGGGGAGGTTGCGGCAACGGCGGCAGGGTGGCCAACAATTAAGCATGGATTAGGTTGGGAACAGATTTGCTTAACGCTCAGCGCTGCCAGATCTATAAAGAAAATAATTCGTGAACAGAAACAAGCAACGAAAACCAAATATAAATAACCTATAGTTTTTTTTTTACTTTTAAGAAATATCTTGTACCTTTTATGTACACACACACATGTATTCATTAGAAATTAATTTTATTACGTTACAGATTTCGTGACACAACCGTAGAGACCTCTGCAAGGGTATGACAAGACGCCGGGACCCTTACATGTGCAGCTGTTCACAGGTAGGCATGCACACACACACACACACAAGCACACGCATATGCAATCGTATGTACAAGCGCATTCTTATCCCCGCTCCCCCACAGTGTGTTGTCAGCTGTTTTGCTGCTTATCAGCAACGCCGTGAGATGCGACGTGACAATAGAATTTACAACAACAACAACAACATTTGTATTTATGCTTTGATCAGACTTAGGCAGATAGACACGATCCCCCAACTCGGAAGTTGATAGTTGCCCCCTGTTCGCCGCTAAAAGAGAAAAAAAAAAGAAACACAAGAAGCAAACAAAACTAAAGACGGACGCAGACAGGCAAAAACAACAACAGCAGCCGAAGCCGCAGCAGCAGCCGCAGTCGCAGCAGCAGCCGCAGTAGCAGCAGCGGCGGCGCAGCAGCAGCAGCAGCAACAACAGCATCGACAGCGCTGTCAAAATTATTTAGCCAAAGAGCGTTAAAGAGCGCAGCAGAGTGTGAGAGTGTGAGAGAAATAAAGTGCAAGAGCGGCATAGTGCTTAGGCCGTGTCTGGTTTGTGCTTAAGAGTCAGCGGCGTTGTCATAAATTTCAAATGCTATCAGCTGTTAAAAATTCATGTGTACATCTGCGGTTGCTGCTGCTTCTGCGGCTGCTGATGCTGCTGCTGCGTCTAGCGCCAGCGTCTGCTGCAGCTTCATGTGCATGCGGGAAAGCCGCATACACGCACGCACACACGGTTGGCTTGTGCGTGTGTTTATGCTAAGAGCACAAAGTGGGGGGTTGCTCTTGCTATTGCTTTAGCCAGCGTTGAAACCAATTAAAGTACAAGCGCATTTTTATTTTCTTTTGCTTGCTGCGTCGACAGCGACAGCGACGTCGGCGTTGGCGTCGACGCTAACGCAATCGTCACTTCTTATCGCTGACTGAAATCATTCGAGTTTTTTGTTGTTGGTTTTTTTTCTTGTTTTGCCAGCGGTAGCCCAAATTTTAATTGGAAATCGTTTTAAGGTAAAGAGAGTTGCTTTGTGTCTTAAAGCTTGGCATACATATGTACATATATGCATGTATATGCAACGGGTTTTCTCATGGACAATTAACAAACCCCCTCCTCCCACACACACGCACGCACACATAGGCATGTGTGTCCACCCCGAGAGACGCAACGATAAGTGCTCAACTACAGTTATCGAAGGCGTTACCAGCTCTATATCAAATACTTTAGCGATACGCTCGCTTTGTAGAGGGGGGCACATGCACACACACACACACGCACACATAGACATTGGCGTCGGGGGAAAAACCTAAAATGCCTGGGCTCAAAAACAAATTGTCTGTTTCCATTCATTGGGGCAACTATAATTAGAAAACCATTTTCTCTGGCATTTCCCCAAGCGTGCGTGTGTATGTGTGTGTGCGTGTGTGTGTTATCTGTTATGGATATTTAAAGAGCATTTCTTCAAATATTAAAAGAGTAATAAAACCGTTAAAATAGAGATCGAGCTCAATTTGTAAAGCGATTTAGTTCAGATAAGTGGATGGGGGAAAGTATTGCCTCGATTTCAGGGAAGTACCGCAAAAACATACTTATAAACGATATCTCAAGATCCGTAAAGATCTATAGATCTATAAAATGAGGTAAATCTCTTCCACGCACTCTAAGATATTGTAAAAGATCTCCAAAAGTCGAAGGTCTAGCTTGACTTACAAATCAGCTGCAAGCTACGCGCCTGGGAAGAGTATTTGAGCTTCGGTGTGCTACGTTTTAAGTAGCTATCGTTAGATTTCCTAAACATAATCTAACAATTCGCAATTTGCATTACAATAAAGTCACAACAATCGCCCACATATGTATATACACACACACACAGAGAGAGAGAGAGAGAGAGAGTGTGCGATGTGTGTGTATGTTTATTCAAGGGTTTGTTATGCATGAATATCGCAAGCACTTAAACTAATTAAAGCCCTGATTGCCAAGGTAACGGTAACGTTAACTGTAATGTTGCTGGGGTGAGGGGAGTCGTGAAGGGAGTCGGGAGGGGAGGGGGGCAAGTGCTACCAAAATGGGCGTAAATGGTTGTGAAAAGCCCTGTCAATGATTTTGCGGGCTGTCGGCCATTAAGAGCATCCACATCAATCCGTGTATCGACAACGGCGACAACAATGGCAACACGCTAGAACTCAACCTTCACTCGCTCGTCCTGCTCGGCCCGCTCTCTCCCTCTCCCTCTCACACACTCTCACTCTCAATGCCTCTCCCCCCTCTCTCTCTCTCTCTCTGTCGCTCTTACGCTCTGCCAGGCATTGCCTTAGCAGCTTCCGGTTCGTTCACATTTCACATCTTTATTGCGCGCCACCCGTTGACAGGGGGTTGGGGGGGAAGGAGCATGACAGTGTTGCAGGGGGTGGAGGGAGGCAGGGAGGGAGGGCGCTGGTAAGCGCGGGGTCGAGGGTTGTTTTTGCGGCTAGTCTTTTCGACCAGACGCAGGACCCAAAGCCTGGCCTGTGCGTGCGTGTGTTTGTCTGTGTTTGTCCGTTTGGTTGTATGTGTGTGTGCGTGTGCGTGTGTGTGTGTGTGTGTGTGTGTGCGTTGGAGTGTGAAGAATCAAGACATACTTATTTAAAGTCGCCTTAATTACTCCAAATCCACTCAACATTCGCTCTCTCTCCCTCTCCCACTCTCTCTCTCTCTATCTCTCTCTCTCTGTCTCTCCTTCTGGCCGTCTTGAGCCTCTTTGTCACATCTCTCAGATCTTTTCGACTCTGCACAATTATCTTAGCTTAGACCAGCTCAGTCTCTGGTATTGGAACTTGTTCCGGTTCACTGATTCACTCTCTCGCTCCTTGCAGCCTCGTTGCAGGTGTGTGTGTATGTGTGTGTGTGTGTGTGTGTTTACGCAGGTAAAAAAATGAATAATAAAAATCGCACATTGAAAAACCCATAAAATTGCCACGGGCTTCGGTCAGGCCTGGGTTGAGCCTAGCGGCACATTGAGGTTAGGTCGCCCACAGCTGATTACCTAACCTCAAAATATACCAGTTAAATGTCCCAAAAGATTCTTCGATATGAGCTAGAACATTTTCACTCGGCTAGAGTATATTCACTCAACAAAATCATTGACAGGAATTTCTGAAATGTGTGAAACATGCAAGCGGGGTATTTTCTAGTCGGGCATTTAGCAAGAATGTTCTCCCCAGGCAAAGGAAAGAACTTTAGAAGTAAGCTAGCATGTTTAGGGTATCTTCTAGTAGGACATTAATCAGGAATATTATCCCTAGGCAAAGGAAAGAAGTGTATAAGTAAGCTAGCGTGTTTAGGGTATCTTCTAGTCGGGCATTAAGCAAGAGTATTCTCCCTGGGCAAAGAGAAGAACTTTAGAAGTAAGCTAAAAGGTAAAGGGTATCTGCTAGTCGGGCATTGCTCAAGTGTTATCATATAAGCCAGCATGTTCGGGGTATCTGCCAGTCGGGCATGCTTCCCACTTGTTTCTTCCTGCTGCCTGGCTGACTGGCATACCCCATAACAGCTGTTCGCTGTCTACAGGGTATGTGCAGAGCAAATAGTTTTGTTGGCTCGATTCGGTTTCTGGTTGCCTGCCACAGCGCAGCGCAGCGCAGTCGGGATTCCTTTTGTTGCTGCTGCTGCAGTTGTTGTTGTTGTTGTTGTTGTCGTTGTCATCGTTGTTGTTGTTGTTGTTGTTGTTGTTGCCGTAGCTTGTTGCCTTTTGTGTGCTGCTTGAGATGTTGCCGCGCCCCGCCGCACGTCTGCTGCATTTGCAGAGCATTTTCGACGCCTTATTGTTTTGTACCTTCGCCCCGCAGCCCCGCCCATTCCACCAACTGGGCTATTCGGGGCGACATGGTGTTGGTGATGATGACGCTTCGCGTTGTTGTTGTTGTTGTGTGTTGTTGTTGTTGTTGTGTGTTGTTTGCTCTTAGTTCATGATGATTTGTTCATTGTTGTGCTTCGGCTTTGGCTATGCCACTGCCGCTGACTGACTGACTGACTGACTGACTGACTGATTGACTGACTGATTGACTGACTGACGGCTGCTGCCACCGTTGTCCTGTCTTTGTCAGCATTGCAGCCGAGCAGCATGTAATATAAACTACGTCAACCCCCATTCCGCCCCCATCGACATTTCGCCCCCCCCCACCGACTCTCTGTGAAATTGTTTTGTCTTCGGTTGCTGCTGCATCTGTTCAGTCAAATTCGGTCAATCAGTTCAAATATTGATTGAATTAACTCTTGGCATATGCCTTTGTAACCGAGACAGGCAACCCAGTTAATAAACTGACCATGGAGCATGCGTGGAGCTGGCTGAAGCTGATTAAGTGCCTCTGGCTGTGAAGACTAAATACCCATTTTGACAGGGCTACAGGAATGATTGAGTGACTGATTGATTGATCGACTGACTGACTGACTGACTGACTGACTGATTATTTGATTGGCTGACTGACAGTCAGTCAGTTGATTAACTGTCGGACTAAATAAAATTGAATGCCTGATTAAACGACTGACTGCTTAATTGATTGACTGTTAGGCTGATTGATTGAGTGATTGGTTGATGATTGATTGGTTGCATAATTGAACGACTGATTGATTTATTGAATGGCTAAGTGACTGGCAGACTGAATAATTGATTGATTGATTGACTGACTGATTGACTGACTGACTGACTGATTGACTGACATATTGACTGATTGATTGAACGGCTGACTGATGGATTATCTTTCGAGTGACTATGAACGACTGATTGAATGACTAACTGGGTGATTGACTAACTAATTGGATGATTGAGTGACATGGCTGACTGACCGACTGATGGATTAACTGGCTGACTGAATAACTGACTGACTGATTGACTGACCAACTTATTGACAAACTGACTGAGCTGAGTAACTTTCAGATTGAGTGATTGTCAGGATATTTCCTGGGCATTTGATATCAAAAAGCAGTCTATTATCGTAAAAGTATTATAAATAGAGCTCACCCTGAACTCCGTGTT